>JAOBRG010369015.1:0-26540 GCA_027574985.1 Umimayanthus nakama | reverse complement strand
GGTACAAGATCGCCATTTGCGCATGCGTGAGCATGGGGCGCGCGCACAAGGACACGCAATAGGCCGTGGTTCAGGGCCGTGTTCAGCCGTCTAGGACGCGCGCGCTAAGAAACTATTTCGAGCCACCTTAACTCTCATCTAACGCTTATTAGTCAACTTTCATCTAAATCTTATCCTCATTTACCCAAACAAACTTAAACAACGCGTTCTAAAAAACAGTTACAGTGTTAACAAGTATACTGACGTGCTGGCAACTAAAAGGCTATGAGAACAGTCGGCTCAATGGCGATGAATAAGCAAAACATGGAGGCCAGCGACATATGTCCGTTTTAATTTCAAAGCGGCACATCATATACTTATCTGTAAAGTAGGAACATTAAGAGCACGGCAGGGAAATTGGTCGGTGACGAGTAGGGCCGATGTATTGAACAGGTACACTGTAACGCAATGAAGGCTAGTGATATCGATACAGGTCTACACATACCAATATATGGTAACATATGCTGACACTCCACACACTTACCCGTAAAGTAGAAACAGGAACACTACGGCAGGGAAATTGGTCGGTGACGAGTAGGCCGGTACGTTAAACAAGTACAATAACGTAATGCAGGCTAATGCAGGAATCAGGTAGTTACACTGACAAAGATAAAATACAGTAAAAATTAGATTATTGAATGTTCTTGCCTGAACTAATGAGTACAATGAAATGGCACATTGCAGGTAAAAGATAATATCAATAACGATGTGTGGATTCAAAGTGCAGATTTAGTTGATTTACCAGATGAGGCTGGTTGCAGAATTTAGGTTGTGTTTTTGTCTAACAGGGCGGTCATTTTGTTTCAAATAGGGGGTCATATGTGAAAAAATATAGTACAATCTGTAAAAGTAAACCAAACGCATGATAAGTTTGCAAGACAAGTTTTCTGCCGTCATTCAAACCACAAAAGATGATCAAAATAGCCGGTTGCTGACTTTTTTTGAAAACTTTTTCAAGACATTCAAAACTTTGTCTTTATCTGACTGTGTCATTTTAAATGTCCGTTCAAGTTTAGATTTATGCCACTGACTAAACTGAAGAAAGGTTGTCCCACGTGTGCCATGCTTGCTGTGCAATTTAACGTTGTGTGTTTTAATGTATGTTTATAATTCTTCAGTTCACGGTTCTTGAGTGGTTAATTTTTTTATCAGCGTCATGACTATCCACTCACCATATCCCAAGCGTAGTTGGACAGCCAGTAGATAACTGGGTCCACTCCACTGACAAACTGCAAGTGTTTAGACTTGGAAGCCCGTTCTGTCACAAGGAAAACTACAAAACTGGCCGGGACAAACGACATTGCAATGATAACGAATATGGCAATCACCACATCAGTTCCCTGGCGCCTAAAAGAACAAACAAGAAACATTAACGCCGAGAGTAACACTACATTAAAAGGCCGCGTTGTATAAGAGCTTCGACTCAGGATTTGAAAATTGCTAAAAATTAAAATAAAAGACACTTTCATGTAGCACTATATCAAGTACTACAATAGCTCACAAGAAAAACTCGTGCATACTGCCACTTCAACTTAAACCGGACACTTATTAAATGTGTGAAATCCTGACTTGTTTGTCAAACATTGAAAGTTACCTAAAACTCAATTTGGTTAAAAATCAATAAACGTGGCTGTACTTACAGGTATTCCAGTGATAACCGTGTGTTAGTCTTGTTGAAAGGATGGTTGTAAACAGTTATACCTGCAAGTGCAGAACATCAAGTACGTAAGACTCCAGCGATAACCGGCTTATAATTCAACCTTGTTCCCAGGTTATTTCCTCTCCCGAGAGGAGAGGAAAGAGCCTGGAAACGAAGAAAGTACCTAGTTGACAAGCAGAAATCTCAATAACAGGAGTGCGCATTTGCGTAGTTCAGATCGATTCTCTGTTTCCTGACACATTGCAATGTTTACCTGCAAGGTTAAAGATTAGAAGAAAAAGGATACTAAGGTCATCAAGTCGAAACAATAATGAAATTTTTAGGATTAAAGCCATCAGAAATTGAGTTCCTTCTAACCATAACGACAGGCGATAGCGATCAGTTTCCCATCCCTTTCATATAAGGAGGCCTTGGATGAGGCTGCGATCCAGCATTTTCGATTATTTTACTGTAAATTTTCCTAACATTATCCACACAAAATAAGTTGTTTGGTGTTGAGAATAAAAAAACATTATGTTATACACAGAATCTATCTAAAAATGAAAACAAATTCTCCCAACCTGCTTACAAGGAAACTAAAGAGGCAATACGTTATATGGCATGTTATCATTTGAGAGGGTTAATATATGTGAACAGATACGCCAATAATACAAAAATATATTTACAGAACAATATACTGACACTAACCGTAGGCAGCAGGGTTGCCTTTGCTCTCAGGTAGAGACGCTCTTAGAATAACGTTGTTCATAACATTGAGGTAAGTGGGAATGGCGTGATATCCCTTGTTATTGTACCAGGCCTGGTGCAATATAACACAGTATCAACACGAGCACGTTAACATGGTTACTGATAAAAAGGCAAAAAGATCTAAAATGCTGATCAACAGCTGCCTAGTATTAAGGGGCCCTTGAACACAGCGCGGAATTCTTTCCTATTTTGCTCTTCCTCTCCCCCCCCCCCAACCACCAACACACACACACACACACTGAGAACAACAACCCCTCCCCAAAACGCACACAACAGCTTTTAAGACTCCTATCCGTAATCCCTACCATGTGACTACCATGTGGTTATAATAGCCTTCACCATAACCATACCCACCCCACCCCACCAAACCCTACACGTCGTTGTAACAGACTTCACCACCCACCACCCCACCAAACACTACATACAGTTACAACAGACTTAAACATCTCCAGACCCACTCCCACCCCCACCAAGCGCTACAGGTGACTAACCTTCGCAGCTTCTCGTATTGCCAGTCGTCGAACCGACATCATTGGAATGTTGTCCATTTCTTGCGGTACGTACTTAATAACGTTACCGAAAGATAGAGCGCCATATCTGCACGGGAAAACAACAGACTTTGCTCTCAAATGAAACTACAGTATTATGTTGGTCCGCAATGGCAGCTGCACTTCGATAACTCTGTTCCCAGCTAAGGCCAAGCGGTTAATTGTAAATTTCCCGCCTGATCCTTTATGAGAAACGGCGTGTAATGGTTGTGTACCAGACCTCCTCTGAGAGTGTAACGCGGAACTGCAAGTCTTAAGAGTTTCATACCGTAGTGTTAAGCGGATGAAAGTACAAGACTCTCCCTGGACGGGATACTAATCAATCGTAGGTCAGTCCCCAACCGAAGTTGGGACTCGTTTATATATCTGCATCAACAGGAGCCAGTTCAGTAAATTGCCTCGCCAAGAACACAACACAGGTCTAAACAGGGTTTGAACTCAAAGCGTTTTGGCTACCAGCCAGACTAGCTGACCGCTTAAACACTGCGCTCGTCTAACCACTGGCAACTGAATCGAAACAAATGACATTTCCTCTGGGAAACTAACAGAAGGTTCTGATGTAGAAAATTAAAGGACTTTGGAAAAGAACTTTAGATAAAATTAACTTTTCCTAGCCGTAACAAACCCTTTACCGAAAAAGTACCCCCCCAAAACACACACACACACACACTCCTCCTTTCCACCATAATGAAGTCAGCATTGAAACAAATTTTCGAAATATTACAATATACATCGAATTGCGCCGGCCTGCCTACCTGTGTTGCCGGTACACGTTTGTGGTGTACAATAAATATTCGGAGATGTTCCGCTCTGTGATGTTTTGCAGCGTGTCCTTTGTGATTGTCACGAACTCCTTGGGCTTAACGCCCGCGGCACCTTTGTCACACACGTACGACATTTCATGTGCAGAACACCTGCAGCCTCGCCTTGTGTCACGGTGTGTCACAGATTCTGACCTGTTCGTTGAGTTGCTATAAATAAAATAGAAGTTCTTAGGCCTCTTTAGATAAACGTCCGAAACCTCGTCAATCGAGTTCCGACACGATTTATCAAACATCTGCGCAAGAAGTTCCTTTGACAATCTCAAATCTGTATTCCGACCCAAGGTATCGTTAACTGAGCGAAGACAACAACTTGCCCCCACCCCAGAGGGTAGAGTTACTGTTTGCTCCATCCTCTTGGACAACGAATTGATTCCCTTGGCCTCGTTTCCAAAAGGGATGTAGTTTGGGCGTGGAAACATGGAAGGTGAAAGCTCAAGGGGCGGAAGATCACTCGGGGGAGGGAGGGAGAGGGCCATTGTCATTGCAATCGAGATAAAGATGGCTGGAAGAAGAATCTGTGAGATAACACCTTTGAAGTTACGACGGGCGTGGTGGAAGCGCTTGATCATCAAGGCGTAGAACTGCTGCCATTTCAGCGCAGCGCCTGTTAAGGTGTGTGTGCCGACTCCCTCGTGTCGCCGTCTGTGGATTACACAACCTACGGATAACACGTATGGTATTAACATAGGCTCAAATTATATTTCTTTAATCTACATACTTGGCAAATTTGTTTGAAACAAACCAGGACTTCTCCCCCCCCCCTTCCTGCCCCAACCTATCTACCAATGTTATTCAAGTCTGGTAACAAAACAGCTCGACAAATATTGTAGAGGGGGAAAGAAGGTTCTAAGTGTCATCAGGGCCAAGGATGTTGTCAAGGATTGTAGGAAAAGGGTTTGGTCGAGCACCTGAAAATTAGCTTGATATTTACATTAAATGAACGGTGTCAAATTCCGAAATCCTAGGTCTGCAAGAGCTCACCTTTTTGGAAAGGCTCCTTTCAGGCTCCGTCCACACGAATCCGTATATTTTTTAAACCGCATGTATTTTTATGCAAATCGGTTTTCCGACCACACGAAACAAGTGAATCCGCTCACCGAAACCGCATCTTTTTGAATCCGCTCTCCAGAAAGGATATTTTTAATACGCCGAGTTCGCGAAGTCGTGTGGACAACGAAAACAGGACATTTTCGAATCCATTGACGATTTGCGCATGCCAATAGGCATGCAGTAGTAAGTAGATTCGTGTTGTTCTAGCGTAATCGTGTGGATAGGAGAATTCGAAATGGAAACTGCCACCCGGATTCGTGTGGACGCAACTACTTTTATGCAGTTTTAGTCACGGAGTTCGGACTCAGATTCATGTGGACGAGTTCTCAACCAACTACCGTCGTTCCTTGTAAAAGCTATGTTTCTTGCAATTTGTTTTATTTAAAACTGTTTGTTGATTCATTTGCACATTTTTTCAAGGAGCATGAAAATTGCCACGCTCATCTGAGCTGAAAACGTGACTCGAACATCCCCAAACTGAACAATGTCGTAGAGAGGGAGTGGGAGAGGTTGAAATCGATCAATCATTCCACACTTCTGGGACTTTAACGGGTTCAATCTGTTGCTGATCTGCTCACAATTTCTCCCTGATTACACACCTTCTACTCCTTCAGAATCCACGTCGAGTGAGGACTGGGACTCACTAAGCAACCGCTCACTATCACCACATCGAAAGGACACGTCAGCCAATTCCAGGCTCCCCTCGGGGCTCGTCTGCACACTCTCTTGCCCTTCCCCAGCCAAGTCCAGCAAAGGAACTTCGTCCTCTAAGGGATGAAACAGTTAAAGTGTTACTAGCAAACATGCTCTTCGCCACTTGGTTACTCAAATACACAGAAACAACACCTTTTTGTCTTCGTGAATTCCTATAATATACAACTTTGCTGTTACCTAATCAAGAGTCAAAGATAGAAAGACAAAAATAATAATAATAATAATAATAATAACAATAATAGTAATAAAAATAACAACGACAACAACAACAACAACAACATGAAAACAAAAATAAATTTTACAATAACAATAAAAGACTTTTTTTTATGAAGAAAAAATTATTAACATCAGCCCTTTACTTTGTGAAGGCTCTCAAAAAAAATAATATAATAAAAACTGAAAAATTAAGTAGAGTTGCAAAGAGCAATTGTAATGTCCCTTACAATCTAAAACACAGAACAATGACTGGGCATGACTGACAACGAAAGTCTGGTCTTGTCTTGCTTTATCATTCAAATGAAAACTGAAGTGTTCAAATTTGATTGAATTTGAGAAACTGTTAACACAAAAAGCTTCTCTACTCTTCCAGATCAAGAATTAAATCACTCGGGTCACTGTACTAGTTTTCATCAACTGTTTAAACTTTAGCACAAACAATACTAATCATTTCCACTCTTCAACGAAACGAAAATGAATGATCATTTTACGATGGGATCCAAAAACTAGGACGTACAAAACCAATCATTTCTACTCTTCAAGAAAGCAAAATGTTCACGTACGGATTTTCGATATATAAAGATAGGATGCTCTTTAATTTTTGCACAGATGTTTGCAACAAGGCCTAGATGAATTCCAACCTTTTTGCAAAATTATTTCCTAACTGGTATATTCGGTGTCTCTAGTATTAATGAGCACCGGACTAGATTTGCTCATCATAGTTAGTTCGGGTGCACAGTCGCCTAACTCTAGGCTAAGTTCTAAACTTATTTAAAAACAAACTTAATAGTGCAAATAGCTGTTCATGTTGTTGTTGCTGTAGACAACAGTATAAGCTTGAATTATCTGAAAGAACATGCACAAAAATCGTAAGTAGTGGGAGGTTGGCTATGCTTTTCGTTGGTTTTAGGGGTAAAATTTAGCAATCCGGCATTTGGTTGGGTGTCATCTGGGAAAAAACTTTAGAGTTTTCTAAGTTGGGAATTTTGTGGTTAAAATGGCTCTTAATATATAGAACGTAGTCAGTACTGAATTCGAGCAAGTTCGGTCTTTGCTAAATTCAAGCAACAAAAATCGCTTTTGAATCTTTAAAGATTTGCGGTGATACTCCACGATCTGATATCAGTCTCAGTGTTGCGTAATTTCTAAGCGATGGAGTTGTTATGCTACTTTTACAACTTTTTTCATAACATGATTTAACAGTCCCTACCCGAACAAACGGAATCCTCCTGAGTCGAGACATCTGTAACCTTCAGAAATACCTGAAACAAAACACAGAAAGTTTCAGTTGGTCACTCGAAAAAGACTTAATTATGAGAATAGAGGGCATCCCATATGGATACAGAGACATAGATTTCTTTTTCGAGCGTCAGGAACCGTATTTTTTCGAACGATCGAGCGCACTTAGTCAGCAGAACAAAACTCACATCCTTGCAAGATCTCGGGAAACCTTCGGGAAATCTTCGTCAACTGCATAAAAGCTTTGAAGATTTATGAAAAATTTTGTTAAGGACTTTGAAAAATTTAAGAAAGTGTTACCACTCTTGAGTCCTTTCCAGTAAGACACCAGTGTTAAAAAACATTAGCAACAAAGAAATAATAATAGTTATAATAGTAGTAATGGTAACAATAGAAGAAATAATAAATGGGTATTTAAAGTCCGTGCCCTTTTTGAAACTATTCAAGGACACTTGCTTAAAAAGGTTAAAGTTTAAAATACATATAAAAAAACCTTACAAAGAAGCTAAAATTGGAAAAACTAATGCGCAAGTCAATATTAGTTCTCAAAATATTTCTTCTAATAGTTTTCAGACTGTTTTCTTACTGATCCCTCGTGCATTATGTTTAGAAACTTTACAAACTGTCTGTATTATCTTCGTAATTTAATACTTTCGTCTTTCCAAGCTGGAAAGAAAGGACTGACCGATTCTTCTTTGTTGTCAATGGACGCGACACTTGGCAAACAGTACTCAGAAATGCGGCGAAATTTTAGACAGCACCATATTTGCTCTCAAATACCACAAAAGACAATGTATCCACAAATATTGTTCTCAAAAAATTTAAAAAAAACGGATCCCAAAGAAAAGAAAAGTGAAAGTTACAGACTTCTCGTTCTTTTTTCACATGGATGCAGTAGCAGACAGCTGAAGTTTTACTCAAATGCTCAAACTTGCTATCTGCTACTTCCACTGACCGCAATAATGTGAAGGCTTCAGTAACAACAAGAGGTGATAAATGAGTCTAATATGAAGTAGTAATAGGGCGAATCACCTCCTCCAATGTGGTATGCATAACTCCATAGCTGGCTATCCCCAGTCTCTCCTGGTTCTTGTCCAACGCGTTGAAGAACCTTTCAAAGCCTCCCCTCTTGACGGAGTCTTCAGGCAGCACAAACATCAGTTCCTGTTGGGTCTCCTGCCTGAGTGTTGCCGCGGCAATGTGGGAAACGATAAACCGCTGCACCTGTTCTTTCTGATTGGTGCTGCTTTCAAGTAAACCTGAAACTAATAGCGCTGGAAGTCAGAGTGGCTTTCAACATCAAATGTAACTTTAAGGCCAACATTAACATTGTTACCTTCAACATTGACACTTATCTTATTATAGAGGAAGAGCCACTGGATTGTTGGATTCTACAACAAAGCCACTATCATTTTTATCGTATGATTATTATTATTGTTATTGTTATTACTATTATTAGTATTATTTTTATTTGTATTATTATTATTATTATTATTATTACTGGATCAACGCTAATTAAGAGGCAATGAACCTTTTCCCTGGCAATTTCAAGTTATTCCTTTATGCAATATTACTCTCTGTTTCAGAAAGATTTCACAATTCAATAAATATAGCAAATTCTCAAGTATCAAACATCAAGTGCCCACAGCTGTTTCACAGCAGTTTTCAGCCTTCTTACCAGGGGATCGCCTTGATGACCTCGAGTCGCCACTAGCACCCAGTCCCTGAAGGCTCTGGGACGACCCCTGCGGCGTTCTGTTGAGTTTCTTAACCACAGTGAGGTTGTAACCTTCACCGAAACGACTCTTGAGAAACAGCGGTGAACCAACACAGCGGAGTTTACCATTGGAGATAATGGCGATACGGTCACCAAGTATGTCAGCCTCATCCATGAAGTGTGTGGAGAGAAGAATTGTTCGTCCTGTCAGGGGAGGGCGGGAGAGAGCAATTACTAATATGTACTACCTTCAGAAGCAGGCAATCTTCGTTGTCAGTATCAAATAAAAGTTGATGCCCGCGTGTGACACTGAAAAAAAACCCTCAAAAATCAAAACATTTATTTCTGAACTTACTATCGTACTGTCACATTTACAATTAAACAAGAAACTCGAACCCCCTGATATTTAACAATTATTCCACGAACGCGCGTTGGATATGAGCTTTTAGATAGCGGACGAGGTGCGAAGCACCGAGTCGGCTATCATGAGCTCAATCCAACAAGCGTGAGTGGAATAATTGTTTTACTAAATACCAAACACTGGACAAAAGTATCTCGAATTCTATTTTCTACCGAGTTGAGTTTTCGGCCATTTTAAGGGGAAATTTTTCGTAATAAAATTTTCAGTTTCCATATTTGGACATATTGCAGTATATAGGATTTATACCGTGAGTAGAGTGCCAATCAGATTACCGGAATTTCAATATCCAGTGCTTGGCATTTAATAACAAGTTTTAGTTCCCCAGTCGTGAGTCCGTTTCCATTTTATGCTCAACAAATTAATAACCCAAACTGATCCTTTTGTGTATAAGATTTACCTTTCTTGTACTTGGTAAGCAGGTCCCAAATGGCCCTCCTGGCGTACGGGTCCACTCCGGCTGTGGGCTCATCCAGGATCACTGTGCGAGACCCTGCCACGAAGGCCATGGCAACTGATAGCTTTCTTTTCATACCTCCACTTAAAGTATCGACCGCACTCTGGCGTTTCGTTGGTAATCCAACGTCTTTTACCAGTCTGAAAAAACATGCAACATGTGAAATAAACACCTGTGACTATTGCCATCAACGAAGCAATCAGGTCTACAGTGATGGAAGATTGGAAACAAGAGGGGATAGGAATCGGTTAATAGATGATAGATTGATAAATGAATGAAGGAAGGAATAGAATGGATGTATAAATGAATGAATAGATGGACGGATGGATGCATGGATGGCTGCATAAACAGATCGATGGATGGACAAATAAATCAATGGATAAAATAAACTAGTTAACACACAAATGAATTTATTTTTATTTAGTGAAACAGCAAACAAACGAATAATCGCTCGAACAAAAGGAAGGTAAAGAAAGGAAGGACACATAAAGGAAAAAAAGAACGAACGAGAGAAAGAAGAACGCCCATTCGAACAATTGGTCTAATGAATGAGGGGAAATGACTGGACTGCGAAACAAAATGGATGAATGAGCGAGTGAATGAGCGAGTGAATGAGTGAGTGAGTAAGTGATCGTGTCGAAAGTTGTCACGTCAAATCCAGAAGTGACGGGCCGTGACAAGAGCGAATTCCTTTTAAAGTGTTGACAACCCACTGTTCCGTGTAGCTGCAACCTAAACAATTAACTGAGTGAGGACACAGAAAAGACAAGATGCGATGTAGCACACGACTTACTGGTCCATCTCCTTTTGCACTTTGTGAACAGGCATGCCCTTCATCCGCGCATAGAACCACAAGTGCTCGTCTACCGTCAGTCTGGGCAGGAAGGAAGTTGAAATGTTCAATACTAAACGACAGCAGAACAATTTTCATTGGTCAGGGCTTCTGCAGCTAGCAACTTACAAAACTGAAAACCTTTTTAAAACTTTTTATGAACAGAGTTTTGAAAATAAAGCACTTGCAAATGGACGCAACATTACATTGTTGGGCCTAACATGTTCCGTCCGTTTGTAGTGAACAGCAACAATGTTGGCTCTTGTTGGCACTTGTTGCGTATAGTTTGAAACCAGTCAAACTTTTAGGCTCATAGGCCAAAGACCCCCGATGTTGTTAGTTGTTGCTTCCGTTTGCATGGGCCTTAAGACCTAACTTTTCTTTAATCTTGTATTCAAAAGTAACAATACCGGCCAGCTAACGTAACTTAGATCTCTCGCTCTTTCATGCAGCACTAGTTTATGAATAAAACAAAGAAAGTAAAAGCTCCTTCTAAACGCAAACAATTTTCAAACCTTGACTTTGAGAAACAAAACCTTTGAAGACCTCAAGGACAAGCTTTGAAAAAATTAAGACATTTTCAAGGCCATGAAATTCCAAATCAAAAACAAGACTTTATTAGACCCTTCAAAACAAACTTCCAGTCCGGAGTTTGTTTTGGGATTACTTACAAGGTGAAGAAGAAGACTGGGACAAATCGCAGTTAACGTTCTTATTTTGTGTTTGGAACAAAAAGTTAGAAAATGTGTGGAAATGAATGTTGCTTTTTCTATAAGGTTGTTAACATGCTTAAGGACTGGCTACTCGAAGCAACACTGCACAAAATACTGCATCCCGTTGTTTCGATAAAGTGTGGTTACCCTCTGAAATTTGATGAAATTGTTGCGCGCAATGTTATACAATTAGAATAATAATAGTAATAATAATAATAAAAATTTATGTAGCGCCTACCACTTACATGTTCTTTGAAGCGATTTATAATACTACTTCAAAAAGTTTATGAAATTCTAATTTTATAGAATCTGAATTCACTTCTGCACGTAATAGTTTCAATGGTGGCCACAAGTTGCAATTAGCCTTTGGGTGAACGCGAACTCTCTCTCACCTATCAAACAGGACATTATGTTGAGGGCACATCCCAAGACTTGTCCTGATCTGGTCCATGTCCATGCGGATATCGTTGCCGTAGATAAAGGCCGTGCCGGACGTAGGAGGAAACAGCCCGGTCAGGATGGACATCGTGGTGGTCTTACCAGCGCCATTGTGACCAAGGAAAGACGTGATCTGACCTTCGTACAGGTTTAGAGTCAGTCCGTCTACTGCCAGCTTGTCCCCATTCTTGTAACGCTGGACGGGGACAAAAAAACCCAAGGTTATTCAAACAAAAAAGCTAGTGAGAAGCACTTGTCCTGGCAGCGTTGCTAAGTGGCCTCGTGATGTGGAATCGTGAGTTCACCCAAGCCCCCAGCAAATCTGAGTTTCAACCTGGTTGCAGAAAAATCTTGGAACAGCGACTGCGCATGCAGACAAGAGCCAAACGCCTGTCAAATTTCCAAAATGGCGTTCCGAAATATAGTTTTTATTGCAAAACCTAAGTCCATGCGGCATTATTGTAACTTGGACATGTCACTACTTTTATGTAAAGCCAAACTTTTATGGCCAGCTACTTCAATCGTTTTCCCAAAACCTGGAATAGCTTACCTCTTACCATTTACAGTTCTGGTTCAGTACAAGCACCATAAATCTGCTACCAACTCTTCGTTTGACGTTTAGGGCAAACAGATTTCCATGAATAACAGTTATTTGCGCAAGCATGTGTTGTAGTAAGAAACGAATTCAAATTCTATTCTACAGCTACACAACAGCAAAAACCAAAAACCTATGCAGTTGACCTTTCAAATTTGACAAAAAAGAGGCGTCTGCTTTCTGCAACCTGGTAGTCGCAACTCCATTTCTAGCTTACTTGGGTTTGCACAAGTAGCAAACCAGGATACCTGTAGCCAACTGCACATACTTTCCAAACGTTGCTTTCCACGATTTTATACGCGAACGTTTGCTGATATTGCAACGTAGTTCTTAAAGATTTTATCTATTTACTGTAGCGAAGGTAACCCAAGAACATATCAGTTTGTACCTTCACCAAATTCTCCACAGTCACCCCAAGGGGGAGGTGCACGGGCTCCCTCTCATAGGCCAGCAATCCCGGCATTCCTGGCGAACCATCAAGCTCATCTGACGTCATCATCTGGTACTCTTTACTCCGGAGCCGAGGACAGGACTTTGTGTTGTGGCCGAACCAGTATGTCACTTGCAACGGGAAGTACCACGGCCGAGGAAGGCCGTAGGAGCCTGGGTGAACAGCCTCAATATACCACACTAGAATGGCGTATATAAGCGTGTCCACAACCAGCATGAAGCAGGTCTTCAGCAGGCTAAACTCGTCTCCCTCCACCTAAAAGTCAAAATCTTCCAATCACCTTGATTTCCTTAAGCCTTTTATCTCAAACTTACTATTGAACATTTTCATAAGTATGAAATTAAATTTTAGTTTTGATACAAGAAATCCGGAAGAGAGTGACCCGCATGTAACTGTGTAGTTGTTTTGTAATCTTCTTTTCAGTGCCTTTGTGACCTTTTTTTTTCATTCTCCTGCTAGTTTATGATCGATCTCCTACTATTATTAAAGATCATTAACCACTAAGCCAAATGTTAATCTAATGAACATCAACCTCTGCACTTTCTACAATCTACTCTTCCCTCGCATTCACTAACCTTAATAAAAAAAAATTTGCACTCAACATTTTTCACAGTTTATCACCATTAGGTAAACCAGCCTCATTCCAATACTGCCCTGCTTGGATGTCAACCCACCACCTCCTCAACTTTGCCATTCCCTGAACTTTTCATCAATCATTATCACACATTATTACTCACTAACCGGACTCAGTCCAATGTTGTTCCACTGGACACCAACCCCTTCCTCTTCATACAGGGCAAAGTAGCGAGCGCCAAGACCAAATGCAGTGGTTGAGAAGAGACTGGCAGCCACTTTTTCCTGGTTTGAAATCTTCACTCCAGCACCCTCTTCACGGATGGAGATGAACACGTAAGGCATGTAGGTCAGGAAGTATATGATGCCGCCACACGCAGCCGCCAGCTTGGCTTTGGAGAAGAACACGCTCATTAGGAAGCAGAACACGATGGTTACAACTGCAAACAGCATCAGGAACAGCCAGATGATTACGGCATTGCTGTAGGCCAGGATCATGCCTTGCTGTATAAAGGAACAATGTAATGTAAGTCAAAATCAGTAGAAAAAAGGCGCAATGTAACCGGCAATGGCTTATGCATTAACTAAGGCAAATGAGAATGAAAAAACGGCAGCAGCCATCTTCATAACTATCGTAGTCTGGCTGTAAAATGGTACCGCTGACACAACGCTGAGAATGACTAAAGGTGGATTTAACGTAAGTTTAACTAAAATCCTGTGCTAGTGTTTTTGGCTATACAGGTCACGTGGTACACTACCATAGGGTAAACGTCAGTCAATGACGCTCTTCCGATGTTGATGTCTAGATCGATTTTCCTTGTCCATTACACCAGATAGAACGAGGAACTATAACTATAGTCTACTTATAAACAACATCGCCGTTCTACGGAGCCAACTGTGCAAGGGACGAAAGATCTTATGGTAAGTTATGCTTTCATGAACACGAGGAGTCAATTCACTTTCACACCACAAACCATTTTAATTTGTGTCGTTTGGGCTGTTTTGTGTTTGCAACAGAAAACGTTTTGTTCGGTTTATAGGACGTTTGAGTAAGTACACTCATTTGCAACTCACTAGTTTGTGGAGCAACAACAACGACAACAAATTCGTATCAAGCAATGGACAATAGAATGGCTGCGTTTTTGGTAAGTGAGCACAAACAATAGAGCTATAATGTGCCTTTTGCTCAGGCGTCAAGTCCTGAGAACCATTTGCTGTCACTATTTTAATATTCACGATGATCTCTTGCGACACAAAGGTGATTCTCGTACTCTCTGTTAGTGTTTTCTCGCGAGTTGTGTGACCACAAGTGCCCAAGACATCGACCACAGGACATAAATTGTCGTTTTGACTCTACTTACGAATAGTTTAAATCTCCCGCTCCACTGAAAAAGGTGTCGCAAATCTATTGAAATTACTAACAATGGATGGGAAGCCATATGAATAGAAACGCGAGAAGCAGAACGACCATTTCGCAACCCACTGCTTGATACGTATTGCGCTCTTGTCACACTGAGTACCTTCAGCACTATTGTTAGCAGCATTACGGTGATGGACATGCCGGAAACCCCTGTGATGAACCAGGCCACCCAATGTACTGCGTTGCTGAGCCCCATCATCTTCATGACCTCTTTCAGCCGCTGTTCCTTCTCATACACAATGCTTTGCACCACAATGGCCACCGTGTATATCCACGAGACCGTCATGCATAGCGGCATCATGTGCTCGATCACAAACATGAACCTTTGTGGAGAAGGGAAGACACCAATGAGTTTAACAACGAACCAGATGTTAGCTAGATTAACTAGCGCCTGACACAGAGAGTCCCAACTTTTCTGAACAGAAAAAGTCACTGATAGTCAAGGTTGGCACTGCTAACTGGATATGGAACTCAAGGACTTTTCCAGGACTGTTCAGGGCCTTTTCGAGAAATTTCAAGGAACTTCTGTATCAAATGAAACATACTACAATGTATATTAAAAAGCTTGTACGTTAAATCAGTAATGAACAACACAAGATTTCTCAGTTTTTGTTTTCAGACATTGTTGTTACATCTGAGATTTTATTGACTGGTCATAAATGCGATTATTTTTACAGTCAAAGATGTAAAACTTTTGTCCGTTCCAGGATTTCAAGGAATACAACCCAAATTCAAAGACTTCTCAGGGAATGGAATTTTCTTTTGCCAATGTCAGGATTTTCATGGTCCGTGCTAACCCTGAATAGCGAATGAACAGGTAACTCTAGTAGTAACTTTTAAGGCAAATATGGTGAATGAGTGCAAGTGACAGAAAACAAACAGATAACTCTAGTAGTAACTGTACCGGTAAATAATTATAGTGAGTGAGTGCGAGTGATATATGGTGAACGGGCATGTGATTCTAGAAATAATTGTACTGGCAAATAAGGTGAATGAGTGTAAGTGATACTATTAAACGAGCAAGGAACTCTAGCAGTACCTGTTCAGAACAATAAGGCGAATGAGATCAAGTAAAAGTGATTATACAATATCAAAAATTCCTGCAACGTGCAGATCGAGGAGTTGAGAAGATTTAGACACTTTTTGCTATCCGCATTTGCAATGTAAATTGATCAATGAAACAGTGCAAGCTATACTTCACTAACTATGCATGGAATGCCAGTTGAAAAACGACAGATCTGTAGGTATCAAACAAAAAACTGGGTTTCTGGAAAAGTAATTCTTAGGTGTATCGTTCATTCGTGTCAAAACCTTTAGGGATCCGTGGAAACCCTGAGACAGGAGGAGAGAGAAAAGGAGAATAAACTACTCACGAGTTCGTGCTCTACATCATTAATATCAGTTAGATAAACCATACTGACTCAGTTCACCTACCTATCCTTAACATAGCAGGGATATGGTATCTCATGAAGATACACAGCCGGCTTGATCACATCCTTACCAGTGACTTCATCCACAGTGGCTCTCTCTATCAGGTCTTGCAGCCACACAAAACCCAGGTCATAGTAGTTCTGGTAGGAACTGTGAGGGCCTGGCCGCCAGTATTTGGCACGTATCTCTTTTGTGGAGGGCGTGAACCACGTGGCATTCATTCTGATCTTGTACACGATGTGTGGTGGCAGTCTGGATTGGTTTGCCTTAATGTTCTTAAACACAATACCTTGGGGATAGAAGAGTTTACTGAAAGTGAGTGAGAGAGTGAGTGACTAGGATGATGGTGGAGTGAGCAAAAACAACTACAACAACAATTTGTTTAGCACTCTTGATAGAATGTTCAATGTTCGGAAAACGAAAACGAAATCGAAAATGAAGCAAGGTATAAAGAATCAGAGTGTAGCTCATCCATAGCAGCCATGAGGGATAATCAAGATAGATTGCCGTTGAGAAAAGTATAAAATGTTATAACGTGTATGTCCATATAAGAGTTTTACTTAGTTGAAGGTACACGGTTTGATACGACGCACACAAAAACAAAACCAGTACATGACAGAATGAAACAAGGACATAAGCAAGAAAACTAGGAGATAGAAAAGGAGGAAAAAGGGAAGATTCATTTTTGTTATTATAACAAAAGCGGGATAGAATGTCAAAAGTCATAATTATCAAACACTGAGCTAGTGCTGAGCGATAAACTGCTCGTTCAGTTTCCGTTCAAAATAGATTAGCACTCAAGGATATTGAGGGTCTCATCTCGTACTTCACAGACCAACTTGTTTGATACTCATTTTGTGATATCCAGACCTCCAAGTTAACTCCATTACGGTTGTTGCACCATATAAATATTGGAAAATTCTTGGCACTTTTACACTTCTTTACAACATCACCATACTAACCAGCAATAATCACAGAAGGGTCTCCGTCCCTCGAACCATTTATGTTCAGAGCATAATTTAGCAACGACAGTTCGTCCTTGAACCCCTGGAAGATGTTCAGATTCAGTCGGGAAACTTGATCAACCCATATCTGCGCCACCTGATCCGTTAGTTGCAACTGTTTGAAGATAGGATTTCCTTTGTGCTCACGAGAATCGATCAGAAGTTTCTTCAGATCGCTATAGTAGTTCGCATAATGCTTGGGTTTACGATTGCCTGATACATCCATGACAGTGTCACTGGCCGTTTCGTACTTGTCAAATCCTTTCACAATCTCGCCGAGGATGTGCTGCGAGTCATTTCGTGTGAGCGCTTTGCGGATTTGAGCTGATTGATTTAACCACTGGTGCGCTAGTGCTTGGATGGCGTCAATGTCGGCAAAGGTTCTGTTTGCCTGAAGAAAGCATAAGAACAGTTGTAGTTAGAGATAAATTTATTTTTTGATTTATGAACTTCATCATTTGAAGTCACTGGGAAGACTGTTGAGTTCAGCTCTAGGACTGCTATATAATTTCTTAGATTAGATATCACATAGACAAAGTTAGAACTCAATAAACCAGCAAAGTCAATATCTTGGAACAACTTGTGCAGTTCCCTAAACGCACGGAGCAACTCTGAAAAGTATTCAAACTATATTTCTTCAAACAATTTCTAGTCTTCAGAGTTAAATATTTTCCAATTGGCACGTACACGTACTGCAAGAAACTCCCTATCAATGTCGGTGCTTCGTTAATTATTCCTAAATGAATTGCTTCCTATTAGTTGTTAGACCACAAGACACCGGCTGTTTTTAGAACAACTTCTACAAATAATATGTCTTGAAATGACCGATTTTTTGAAGATCTATTGTTTTCTTGAAAGCAAAGTGCTGCCATTTGTAATGTCTACAGCACCAGGTGTATAATAGAGGACCCAATTAGGTATTTGCAGAGTTAGTTTTCGAATATACGAACAAATATTGACCTCCACTGCAGAGTGACTATAACTTTTCAACAACGTACCTTTTTGATAATCATATCTGCCAGAGTACCATTGGAAGAGTATAGAATCTTGGGCCCACGTGTTAGTATATACAGCATGAAACGAAGAGCTCGTGTCTTGCACGAACTTGTCACGCAACGCGCATCATACATGTGGTCTATGGCTTCCTTTGGTTGTTGGTTAGGGTCGGGTCCGCACAGGATAGGTCCCAGGTTATTCCACATGCCCCGCATGTAGGCCATTTTCCTGTCTTTCTCAGTCATGTTGGCCAGGTCGTGGGTGAACGACATATCAAGATGCAGTAGACTTGCCAGATGGGAGCCTCTCTGAAGAAGCTCCACAAAAGCTGAGATGTTCTTCAGCTACAAAAACAGCAAAAATAACGAAATGAAGAGCTGTGTTAGAGTCATAGCCCGCATTCTGGCAGAAACAGCAAACGTTTCCTTTAAAAAAATTGTGTTCAAAGGATTTTGATTTAAGACACCAATTTCTTATCGTGAATTCCCTCATAAAATCGGAAAGTATCAACACGAGATCCACGCTCTTAAAATCGTCTGCCATCAGACCCCCCAGGAATTCCTTCTCTTGCTATGTCCCTGGGTGTTATACATTGCATGCTTCCCAGTGCACGTATTAAACATCTTAAATCAACTAGTCATAGTTATGCTGCAGGCTACAACACTGGGAATGGGATCTGATCACTATTTTATACTTTACAAGAAGGGTGTGGGATCTTTTTGAAAAGCCCTCTGCATGGAGCATCGGGAGGTTTGACCAACCGCTTAATGCTCCTGTATACATCTTGTTCGAGAAGCGAAGATAACGCATGGTCTTGGCTTTTGATAATGACAAACAAACCCGAAAGTCTTTTAAGTTAGCTACAATTAAAAAAAACCGTAGACAGCTATTTCTGTGAAAGAATGAATGGGTTTGATCAACAAAAGTTTATATGTTATGTTTTTCGCCAGTGGATATGATGTTTTTAGTTTTTAGTAGTCCATCTTAGCAGTTTTGTTGATCAAACCCATTTGTTCAGCGTACTCGCCCACACAGAAAATAAAGTTTTTTTCGAAACTAGTTTTCCAGTGTATATTTCTGTGAAAGGTTGTTCTACCTGGTGGTGCATACCAAAACAATACACTCGTGGTTTACCAACATTTCGACCATAGCAAGTTGCTGCTAAAACAACAACTACAACAACAAAAAAACAACACAACAGCAACAACAATCCTTTACCGTTTGACTCCAGTTACTTGTTTGATTTGGCCGATTTCTAAACTTTCTGTTTAGCAACTTGTTTTCTTCTTTGATAACTTTATAAATTGCGGTTTGGCAAAGCGTGAATCAATGGATGAAATGTCTATAGTGACCGTTTGTTCTGTTGGTCTTGAGTATTTGTCATAAACTGAAGTTGAGTCTGATGTTTGAAAATGTACTATAAAACAGGACATCATTTTCTGATAATTGATTTGACAGTTCGTAAAAGTCTTAACTATAGCTTAACCAGTGTTCATATCACATTCTTAAAATTCAGTTAACATACAAGACATACTTACATCTCCCTGTATTCTCATAAACGTTTTTCTGTAATGTTCGACATGGAACTCGGTGAGGTTTAACTGCAATGGATTAAAACAAACGGAACAGTTGCTAAATACTGCATTCGCAACCAGTGGAGGCAATCCAACACTGCATGGAAACCTCTTCAAAAAACTTTTTAAGTGCATGTTTATGCATTTTCCTACTAACTCTAACTATTGACCAATACACAACAATCAAAGTGCAACCACACAAATGAAATCTATAAGTTGTAGTGATGCATACTTCCGTGAAAGCAATACCAAAATCATGAGATTTGAAATACAAGCTCTTGATGGTTATGCTGTAAAAGTGTAAAATCAGTTTGTAAATAGACCAGTTTTTGATAAATCAAATTTCTAAAGGCAAATCAGGAAGGCTCAAAGGATAACTAAAGAAATAAATTAACTACAAACCTGAATAAGCACTAAAAACAATTAACACAGGTTCCAAACAAGTCCATGCAATTACCTGAACAACAACGCTAAAAATTTCAAAGTACTTCAGAGATCAATCCCTGAGTTTCTTACAAAGTACACTGTGGGCTTTTGGTTTTTGAGAGTGTCCAACTTTTGAGCGCACCTACCACTACTGAATAGTGCAACTCCAAGTGCTATTGCCAATTAGCACGAAAAGTACTACGAAAATTAGCTGTTCTTTATGGAGTTAACGTTCTGCAATTAACTTTAAAAGAGTTTAACACCTAAATTGTACTTACATAAACATGTAGATACACTGTTATTATCATTACCCACCTTTGCTAAGGCTGCTGGACCGTTGATATGGCTTTCAAGGAATACCTTTAACTGGCGAGTTTGTTGAGAATTCAGGTTGCACAGTCGAGACTTTAACTTATTCTGAAAGTATAAGATTGAAAAGACGACCTTTAATAGGTCATTCATAACTTTCGGACCTGCTAAAATCGATGAACAACAATCATCACTACTGACAACATAAAGTCTATCAATCACCTATTGCTCACTTCACTTACTGAATCTATCTAGCAGGGTACAACGTAACGAAACGAAGTTACAGATGTTAGACACGGAAATAAAAGACATATGGCTGGGGCAGAAGTCCTGATAGATTGGTCGGTAAGAACAGGGAATAGTAGGTCCTTTTAGATTTATGGAAGCCGGCTGAAGAAAAGTAAATTACAAAGAAGCAAATCATCGTTATCGAATTCAACGTTCTTTTTGGTCTATTCAATGTGAGTCACTTCAAACTTATTAACCATGCTGTTTTAATTGGCAAACGATTTACACTTGCAGAGTAAAACATATAAAACCAAGTCTCAACATCTTTTTAGCAAATTTACGAAACACACTGATGATAGAATTGAACATTGCACAAAGGAGAGGAGCTTTAGAATCCTTTAATTGCAAATGGGACACTCTTGTGTCTCGTCTGCAAATATAAACATAGCTGTTAACTAGCGCGAAAACAAATGTTTTCACTATTTTCCTTATATAGTTATCTAGTTTTTTATTGTTTTTCTTTTCATCTTCATTTTAATTGGTTAATTATGCTTATAGAGTCATATCTAGAAAAAAAAACTTCTTGATTTCTTATATTAGTTACTTCATAATCAAATATGGTTTTCTTAGCTGTAAATACTATATTGATGCAAAAATAAAAAGTGTTAAAGGAAAAAAAATATCGTCCAATTCGTCTCTTCTACTGACTAACAGGCTTCTCTTCCCCTCTGCATTCCAATCCTGTCTTGCAAAGCAGTTACCTCGGCTGTTTCTAATCGTGAGCGACACGTTTCATGAGAATTCCATCTCGTTACGGCAGGAGGCAATCATCTCTTGTATAACATTGATACTTTTGCCTCATGAGGAAAATTCGTCATGTGCAGTGGCTGTGAGATACTGACTGAGCTAGGTTCATTGAACATCACACTTGGAACTTGAGATTGCCTTCACTTGAGTATTGAGCAAAGTTTGAGCTTGAGGGTAAGCTTTACAGCTATGATCTCAAAACAGTTGCCTTCGTATTAAAATAGGATTTCCGATTTCACTTTCAAAAGCATGGTACAACCGTTACTGTCATATACTGGTCTCAGGTAGAACATATTTTCATGCAAACTCTCATGCACACGGTGAAGAAACAACTTAGACAACTGTTTCATGAAACAGTTTGCTCAGCATTTTCCTCCTGTGTGCAGCCAAACAACGAAAATGAAGCAGTGCTTACCACAGCTCCCGCTGACATTCGAGGAAACACCAATACCCTTTTCATGCCATCCTTGGTGCAAATGGAAGTATTCTTCAATACACCACCTTCAACCTAGTAACAAGAGTTTTGCTTTACATGAGTTTGTTTCTTTACTGATGACACAGTTACCTCGGACTGCAGGTAACCCCGGCTTGACCAAATAGATCAAATCAATAAATCAAACTGTATCGTTAATCATTAACAGAAGCACTTCCAATGTTGTATAGGAGTAAAAGCCGGGGTTTCTACGTTGAGTGAATATTACGTGATTTGCATTACCAAAAAGCAAATGGAAAGATTTCCTGATGAAGATTGCTCCTGCAAATAAATTTGTGGTAAGCTAAATATGTAGGGATACGTGTTGGGCATAAATGTGCATGTACATTCCATTTTTAAGACATTTAAAATATGACTTTTGAAAACGCTCGGCCTTGTTTTCACTGAAAAACCAAGATATCTCTATTTTGTTTGGGTCATCTTCAACATTATCTTACATTTTTATAATCTGAAGAACAATACCGAGGAGCCCTGGTAAATCTTGCACAATTGGTTACAGAACAAGTTTACCTTAGTTAACTCACCACGCTTTCAAGTTTATTAGATGAAGTATTATGGGGCTCATACATGTACCACAAGTGCTGGAAACTAACGCTTTGTTTACTGTATACAGCTACTTCAAAAAGCCTTGACACAGATCTGTTAAGGATGCTACCAAACACTAAAGGTACTATTGGAGCATCAAATGTTAAGCCTGGTTTTCACGAGCGACGTAAGGAACGCAAGCGCAAGCGGAAGCGTAAGATTCTTATGTCACCGTGAAAACGGGTTGACATAAGGATAAGCTCGACGGAAGCGGAGACGGAAGGAACGGAGGATTTCCTTTTTCTTCCATCTCCGTTTCTGCTTCCGTTGAGCTTCCGTCACTTACGTCGCCGTGAAAACAGAACACAACGCAGACGGAAGCATAAGGAAAGGAGTTTGATATTTGTGTTTGTTCTTCCGTCGTTGCTATGCTTGCATCAAGCCCATTTTCACGGTGACAAAACTGACATAAGAGCTTTTCTGCTTGTGCTTCCGTCCCTTACGTCGCTCGTGAAAACCAGGCTTTACGCTGTATATCGTCTATTGTTCTATACCTCACGCAAACCAAACCAAAAAAGCATGAAACTAAGTAACTTTGATAAAAAGGTCAATGGTAACTTAGCAATTGGAGAAATTTATAAGGGTTCCCACCTGCTTTGCAGTCTGGGTAATGTACTTTTCACAAGATAGCCTTTTTGAAACAGCTTTACTGCCAGAAACTAGGGTTAAGTGGAAAACGCCCTGTACGCCTATCTAAGATTAAGATTCTCTACCACATCTTCAAAATGGCATTCAAGCCCTCAGCTGGTTGGCCAAAACTATACAAAAAGGCCAAAAAACGCACAGTAAATACTGGTAGACTTTCTACTCCGGGGCTGCACAAATCAGTCAAACATAAAAACAATCTAAAAGGCCGGTGCTGGCTACGTATGCAAGTTAAAAAATCCCATAGAAGAAAAAACTGTATGTTGTACAGTTTACCTCTTTTGGTGAAGGAATCGACGAGACATTCAGGTTTGGCTGCTGACTTGTGATGTTGTGCCAGATATTTCTAACCCCCAAAGCATTCATGAAAAGCTGAAGCAGACCAGCACCTGTACCACTAGACCCACGGTCCAGTAGTACTTGTTGTAACAAGTTGCTTCCATCTGAGAAATGAAAACAAATTATTAGAAAAGAAACCATGCACTGTGTTGACGTTTAACTAATATTTCATTTGACCCGCTTCACCACAATATTTAACAATTATTCCACGAACGCGCGTTGGATATGAGCTATTAGATAACGGACGAGGTGCAAAACACCGAGTCGGCTATCATAAGCTCATATCCAACAAGCGTGAGTGATAATCTACCAATATGTTCGGTTCATTTGGCATATCAGTAAATAAGGTTTGAAAAATATATCTAAGTTCCTTAACTTCGCCCTTCAACATTACCCCGCAAACAAAACTCTTCATTCACCAATTCAACCAACTCAAAATAGGTTCTGCCACAATCAAGTCGTTTTTCTGTGAAGCGTACGTAAGAATTCTGCTAGAAAGTCAACACAGATAGAACGTGTTATTAAGGCTATAAGCCAGCTTCATTTCCTCCATTTTTGCACTGGGTAAATAACTCTAGCATGTCACGATCCTTTTATTATGAAAACAAGTTTATAACCTGTTTGACTACATGTGTTACGTGATCCTGCATAAAAGAAATGCGCCACCACTTCAAATGGCAAACTTTATCTTTGTCATTTCTCGTATTATTTATTAACCATGAATGTTTCACCTGTTTAACAGTTAGTTTACAGGTGTTCCACAAAATGAAGCAGGTGCTTTTATTAGCATGGTACATTACACTGGCTACTGCCACTCACCTGGTTTTGATAGACCTGAATGTTGGCCAGCAGCGTTTAGAATATCTTGAGGGCCTTTTCTTAATAGCAATTCAGATAACTGCAACGGGAGTTTAGATTAAGCAATTCTGGTTTACCAAAACAAAAAATAATCAGAAAAAAGCTAAAGTATTTACATTACAGGCATAATTTGTAGAGTCTTTCTTTGTCTTAGCTAAAAGTTGAGTTATCCACAATAAAAGTACTTTTGCAAACTGTATATTAAATCATTTCAGCAACATGTAAGGCTACCTTAAACGAAATATCTATAAGAAGTATTTGATGATCTCATTGCTGTGTCGTATTTACTTTCAACAATGTTTTAGGGACTTTAATGATAGCCATTCTCTGGTCGAGCCAAGATGTACTGAGTAGCTACACAAGATTAGGTACCTGAACTTGCAATCCCACTCAGGGCTGTACCTGGCGGGGGGCAGGGGGGCAGTTGCCCCCCCCGAGATTTGACAACGTGACTATAACGCTCTTAAAAGTGTCATCTCTGCCCCCCAGTAATAAGAAAAAATATATCAGCACTGCCCCCTGCTCAAAAAGGGCTAGGTACGACGATGCCACTCCACCATCATGATCTACCAGCTTTCATGAACACAGTTCGTAGGATTTGAGTGAAAAACAATTTCAACGCAACACAGCTGTTCTAAGCCATCACCTAGCTATACAACAGAAGATAGTAACAACCCTCATCCTCGCTGAATGAATAATTATATACATGATTATATATTGCAGGGACACATGTGTTTTTTGAAAAATACACGTTGCATATTTTTAACGAGTAAGGATTTCTATTTCTTAAAATTTTCCTAAATTTTTCAAAATTCTTTAAAAGCTTTTCGAAAGCTTTGGGAATATCTTTCGACAATTTCTGAAGATTTCTGAAGACTTACCAAAAAACTTTCAAAAACTGTGAAATGCTTACTTGAAAGTTTAATAAAAATTACCACGGCACTCTACAAAGTCTCTACAAAGTCTTTACAAAGTCTTCCTGAAGTTTGTGCGTTAAGTATTGTTGTTCCCATGCAAATATACGATTCATATCTTCGTGCGAGCTGCCAAGTGCTCAATGTCATCTATGTACATGTACACGTACCAACTTTGGCCCTGAGCGTCCCACGGAAAGAAGAGAAAGGTCAGACTATAAACATTTGCACTTACTTCTTTTCCATTAATAGTAGCATTGAGAACTGCTCCTGCCATGTCAGAAGAAAGCGATAAATTTTGAACTAGGAAGTCCTCTACCTCCTTTTTATGTATTAGAATATCGGCTAAAGTAAAATCTGTTGATAAAAACGACATACATGAAATCATTAATCATCCGACACAAAACAAGCTACAGTATTAACAATTTTAAGGTGAGTGTTTCCTAAGCGTCTTCAATGATCTTCTAATTTGCCAGAATCATCAATATTTCAGTAAATGCAAAGCAAAAGCATGAGTACTCTATTTAATTTTATTAAAAAGCAAAACACTGGATACTGAGTTTCTGGTAACCTGTTTGGCTCTCTACTCATGATAAAAATCCTATATCCTTTAGTTTATCCAAATATGGAGTTTTACAGTTTTATCTCGGAAAGTCTTTCCACAAAATGGCCGAAAACACGAGACGGTAGAAAATAAAATAAGACAGATATTTTATCCAGCAGTTGGTATTTAATAAACAACTATTCGATTCATACTTGTAGGATACGAGGTTGTGATAGCGGACTCAGTGCTCAGCACCTCATCTGTTATCTAATCTTGACGCTCATTTTAAAATGCACATTTTTGGAACAATTGTTAATTACAACAATGCCACTTTGTTTGAATGTTAACAAAAAAGCACTAAAAGTGTAAAATTCGGTTTGACAAGCATACTAATATAGTGAAGTTTTGCAGCTCAACTTCCGATGCTTGATTGTCACACTCATTTACTCTCCAATAAAAAAGCTTTTCGAAACTGTCACTTTCACATATGGTACCAACTAGTTTCCCCAGATATGCCAGCATACATGTACATATAACTATATTGTATTGTGATACAAATCTATGCATTAATGGACATGCATCTATACAGTCATAGATGCACCCTCATGCCCCATGAAAATTGCCCCCAAAGTCATTATTGCATTTAAACTCCCAACAACCATGTTTCTTGTTACTTACTTCTTATACTATTTAGGTGTGAATTTAAGCTATTATAATCTTTAATGAAATTCTCGTA
>JAOBRG010368993.1:0-11973 GCA_027574985.1 Umimayanthus nakama | reverse complement strand
AGCCCTTCGTCGGAGCAGACTGACAGTCATGGCAAGGACGAAGGGCTAACGCTCGAAACGTCAGCTAAACACTATACATTGACAACCATTAAAAAAACTCAAAGTTGTCGTTATCTCACGTGTGTGGAAGATTGATGAATGGTAGAAACTGACAGTCATGGCAAGGACGAAGGGCTAACGCTCGAAACGTCAGCTGAACACTATATCCCACAGGCGAAAAACATACCATATCAACGTTTGTTGATTAAACCCATTTGTTCATATTGCAATAAGACCACCTATCAGTTTATAACGGTTTTGCACAATAGTAATGTGATATGGCATGATTTTCTCCTGTGGGCCTTTGTGTGAAGCTGATAGCCTGCGAGACGGCTCATTTTTTTGGTGGGGGGGGGGGGGAGTGGAGGTAGAGTGGAGGGGCAAACGAGCCGGGTAGCAGGCTATGTAGCTGACGTTTCAATGAGTTCTAAGCCGGTTAGCCCTCCGCAGCGACGGACTGTCAATTTTAAAAGAACAATTACTGAGCAAGCAGCAAGGTACGGGCCGAATTACGCCGTTAACACAGCCTCTTGTTGATACTAAACAAGTTATTTAGTTGTAAGATAACATACAGAAGGCTGTCAAATATGAGAAGCAAAATCCTTTCAAGCTTTCTAAAAGGAAAGCATTGAATGCATTTAGGAGAATTTAGCAAAACATCATAGGCGGTTAAACGAGAAGGGGAAACGGAGAAATGCTAGAACAGCAAAATCATTGCACGTCATCAAACCATTATGCCGAAAAATGTAGAATACTGCTCAACTACTCGGTTTTTGATCTGCTTTAATTATCTTTGGAAAATAACCAATCTCTATTCGTTTAACTTTCGTCCTCTAGATCTAGAGTTTTTCCTTACGGAGAACAAACCCTGGGAAGAGAAGTGTAACGACCCTACAAACTGCACGACTTGTCCGTCTGCCGGATACGAATCGAAACAGAACGGAGGCGTTTGGACATGTACTGGTGAGTCGGTTTACAACAAAGCGAAAGTTAAAAAACAATTAAAGAATTTGAGAACAACTAAACTTGATGAAAAACGCCACTTATTTTCACTCTTCAGATGTCAATGAATGCGACACCAATACCAGCCAGTGTGAGGACCAGTGCATCAACACGGCCGGTAGTTACAAGTGCAACTGTATAACAGGGCGAATGTTGACTGCAAACGGGCGAAACTGTACAGGTATTAAATCTGGAATACGAGTTTTATTTAACTGAACGCCCTGATAAAGAACTTCTTCTGAACATAAGCAGCTTCATTACGTTATGATTTTCTCGTTTTAGATCTAGAGTTTTTACTTACGGAGGATAAGCCATGGGAAGAGAAGTGTAACGATTCTACAAACTGCACGGTTTGTCCGTCGGGATACGAACCGAAACCAAACGAGGATATTTGGACATGTATTGGTAGGTGAAGTGAAGTGATTGCCCATAGCATTATGCCGATCCAGGCAATAGCTAACTTACCATCTTTGAGTAAATATTTTTTTGATTGAAGAGTTGTAATCATAGTTCTTGTGTATCCATTCTTAGAGGTTTCATCAAAGGCAAGAAAAGGAGCAATTTTTAAATTACATAAAACTTTTGATCTTTCAAAACTATTTTTACATAGAAATCGTTACACGAATCTGTTAGATTTTAATTTTCTTGTAGTTTGATAAGTATGGCGAAATTAAATTGTTTTTATAGGGAATAAATAACTGTGACGTAAACATAAAACAAAACTTAAAACAAACTTAAAGAAACAACAAGAACTACGAGACAAAAAGCAAGTATTATATGAGGATGAAAACATCCAGCTGTAAAACTCTTTATCTATATAGATGGTATGGGAAAAGCTTGCCCTATTTGGCTTCGTGTTTAAAAAACGAGATAGGCCAATTTGACCCGCGTTTCGTCTTTATGCCCCAGATATCGACGAGTGTGTCACAAACAGCAGCCAGTGTCAGGACATCTGTGTCAACAAAGCCGGAAGTTACCAGTGCAAGTGCAGAACTGGGCGGGTACTCGGCGGAGATGGGAAAAACTGCACAGGTATTTGTGTCTTTTTCGCTAGTTTTTTTCAGAATTGCATGTGGTGAAGCTATATTGAATGAAGCGATTTGTTTGCTCTAGATCTGGAGTACTACTTGACGGTTGACAAGCCGTGGGAAATGAAGTGTAATGATGCTACAAACTGCACCCTGTGTCCGTCTGGGTACGAACGGAGACAGAACGGGGACGTCTGGACGTGTGTTGGTGAGTCGCGTTACACAAAATGAAATGTTACGACAGAGGATCACAGCTAAACACAACAAACTAAGCGAGACGTGTCGAAAGCAAAGTCATAGACAGAGTTAGATACAGTAAATATTTCGGAGGAGATTTTCCGTTTGCAGTTTGGCAGCGGTGATTAACATGACTGGTATTAAATACGTGGGATCAAATGAATGCGAGCCAATTGCTACGGAGACTTTAAAACGTGTTAAGAATAGTATAGTAGTGTTGTTGTTTGTTCACATTTACTGCTATCCAATACAGAAGCTTGTATTTTTCTCTTAGTTTTTAGAGCCTGAATACGTTTTTATCTGATAATGCAATAAATGCACTAGTTAAAACAGTTTTATGGAATTTGGAGTTGTATATGTCAATTGTTAACAAATCTCAGAGAAGATACAAAATGCCATGTACATTGCTCTTGAACATCAGAAACTTATAAGTTTAATGAAAAAGGAATCGTTTCTCCCTTTTTTCTTTTCACCATCCAAACTTTAACATCAATCGATACATTTCATTTCATATATCTAGTCATTTTGTTCAGTGAGGTATTCTATGGTTCTTCTCCTAGACATCGATGAATGCAAGGGCAATAACACCCACAACTGTCAAGAGCTGTGTCTTAACACTGCTGGAAGCTTCAGATGCGCATGCCCAGATGGTTATACGTCACTGGATAACGCAACGAGATGCATACGTAAGTATTTCAGACGAAATTATTAAACAACATATGATTGTGTATGCATGCAATCCGCAGACATGGAGGGAAGACGTGGCATCGTGATTCAAAATTAATACTCCAGTGAATCTTTTATGCTTCGGGGATCGCACAACTACGCTGAGATTGGGAGAGGGAGAGGGAGAGGAAAGGATGGGGGGGGGAGGGGTGGGGGTGGTGATCAGTGTTTCGAAGATCGATTCTTTGCAAATATTGCCACCGCAGTCCTGTGCTCTACGCGTTATACGATAGCCCAGTAACCGGCAATTAAAAACACACTTGGTATACTACAGGGCAAAGATAAACCCTTGGAAACAAGAAAAATGCATACATGTATGAATATATCAGATTGCTGTTAAGAGTAAAGCTATTTCAGTTAAGGTGTTTCACAGCTCATCTATTCAAACAAAACTACAGCGTTTTAAGAAACAAAGCTGAAACAAAATACAAAATAAATAAGTATTAAAAAACATAAACATTATTTTACAATATTTTCTCTGCTTAGAGATTGAATGTAAATTTATTTAGGGGAGGGCATTTACAGTTATTTAACAAGCAAAATTTTACTGGGAGATAAGAAACCGACAAACAGTCGAAGAGGGGGGACTTGAAGGAGTATAGAAAACACATATTTGCACGATCAGTTCAGCCAAATGTTTTTGCTGGCACCTCGAAGGCCTACAGAAGTTATGGGAGACAACAAAAACGGTATTCAAACAAAAGAAATTACATGCAAATCAGTCTGTGACTTCCATCTCCCTTCCGAATCAAAGTAATTGATCGGCGCCTAGTTAGCAGCTCTTAATGAACTCCTTTATTCCAGTTCTGCGGACAACGTTAACCCAGAGACTATGGGAAGAGCCGTGTGTAAACGAGACCAGTGGCGACTGCATCTGCAATAATGGGTACCTGAACAAGACACTTGGGAACGTCAAGACCTGTTCAGGTGGGTGCAATCCCATCGGTTAGAAGCGATGTCTTAATGGTGGCGAGGACGGAGGGGGGAACGGGGGGGGTATCAAGGCCAAATTGGATGCAGTAAGACACTAACATAGCTAAACTAGGGCTTTACCGTATGCTTGGTATTCAAAATATTTAAACAGATATAATTCAATCCCATGTGTTCAACGAAAGTGGTACAACATTTTGAAAGGTAATATGAATCAGTCTCCAATGAAGTGTACGCGCTTCAAGAGGTTGGCCCTATTAGACACACACAGTTCATGCTGGGGCGGTGAGCCCGAGGAAAATTAGCATCAAACCATTGTTTACATGGTCCGTCATGTACTCGGGTTTCTTTTGTTGCATGTTTAAAATGCGTGGAGATCGTTGAAATAATTTATTGAAATTGACGTACGCTTTCAGCGATTTGAAACTCTTGCCATCAAAGTTATTATTATAAATCTATTTATGTTTAGTTGTAGTTAACCTCTTTTTATAACGACGCACAAGGCTTCTTCCATGAAGATCAAGTTGTTAATCATTTTCTTGCGCTCCAATATACCTGACAGAAGTTTACATTCATTGATCCAATGTGCCAAACCTCTGAGTCCGGTGCTCACCGGTCAACCGCCCCAGCATGCAGAACGCAACTCCCATTAGTGCCAAACTCTTAATCTGTGTATATCTGTGCAGCAAAATAGTAACAAAACAAGATTTTTCGTATCGTATTTTTTATGTTGGTCCTAGTGAAAATCTTAAAACAGAAAATGGAATTCGGGCACAGGTTAAAGTAAATAGTTCTCTTTTCCAGATGTAAGATTTTATAGTTTTGGAGAAATTTTAGAACAAAAACTAGCGAGTTCTTGCTGCCTTGTTGCTCACAGATAAGGACGAGTGTCAGGCAAACAACGGAGGCTGCGAACAAACGTGTGTCAACACACCGGGCAGTTATCACTGTCTGTGCAGGGAAGGCTACCACACCGAGGACGAAGGCAGAACGTGTCGCGGTGAGTGCGAGGGAGGAAGGGGGAAGGAGGGTGGGGGGGGGGGGTAGTACGGCTTGACGTCTGGAATTTAGCAGATCAACCGCGTATCCACGACCTTCTGGGTATTTTTCAAAATGGCGGGTTAGATTTGGGACACATGCACAAGCTTTTGCTGGCTGATAAGGGAGTTGAAACAACAGTTGAGGCCAATGACAATGATAAAAGAGCAACATCAACAGTTAATCAAAGGTTCCGCTATTAAAACTCATTCATGCACACAGGAAAATGAATAGGGTTTTTAAATTGAGTCTTTAAAGTAATGTTGTGCCGTGTAGTAATACCTTTTTTCACACATAGATTTGTGTTCATGGAAGTTTTTATTACAGATTTGTGTTCACAGAAGTTGTGGTTACAGATCTGCTTATACTCCCAGTAGCGTCATTTATGCGCACGTACGCATTAACAAGTTAAAATGTTCTGGCGGTAGCAGCAGTTGTAACGGTAACAGTGACAGAGACTGCGTCAGTAACATTAAAAGGAACGGTAGTTAAGTGACAGAAACAGTTACAGTTACAGTAACAGTAATGGTTAGATCAATGGTTTACAAAATTATCAGTGACAGTAACAATAACGGGAAGGCAACAGTAGTAGTAGCAGTGACAACGTCAGTGACCTTGACAGTGATTGAAGTACATGACTACGCCAGTGTATTTCATTGCCACTAACGTCTGACTCTCTCTTTTGAAGAGTCAACGAATGTTCTACTAATTATCGTCTGCGCCGGTATCGGCCTGGTAACACTGGTGATGGTGTTCGCCATGTACGTGATGTGCGCTGTAAAGAAAATGCGATGAGACTGAAGACACGTATCGAATGAGAGAAAAAACCAGACCAAGAAGAATCGCAGTTGTTGTTACAGTAACTATGCTTACCGGCGCAGGCGCCTAGTGTAGACGCTGACGTGTGTGCAAGCCCGACCCCGACGCAAAGTCAAACGCTGAAAACCCAAAACCATAATGAAGTTATTAGACTTTTGTAGTTCAACTTAAAAATACTTCTACTTATAGCCCCTTTTTGAGTCATGTTCTTATGTCATTGAACAGTAGTGTCCACTCCAGGCCAAGCCTTTGGTATTCTATTAACGTTTTATACGCATTCATAAAGGTTACCGGGAAACAGCCGCCGGAAACTAATGGTTTATATAAGCTTGAGATTTTTTTTTTTATAAAAACATATAGAAGTAACCAAAGCTGTTGTTGACGTGCGTCGATTGTTCTACGTTGAGCCCTATTCTTAAATGTTTGTTTTTATGGCTACACACCAGGATCTCGCATGTGCGTCTTGAAGAGTACCGCTTGTTAGTATGGTCAAGGTGGATAGTACCGTAAGCCCGGTGCACACTTGAGCTATCTGCTTAGCAAAACTTCATACCTAGCTGATGAGAAAAAGCCACTGTGCGGGGCCATATGTCAATTTTTTTTTCATTTTTGATATAAAAGTTAAAGATATTCAACTTGTTTAATAACTGTTATCACAATTGTGCGCAGGCGTAAGAGCAGGAAGGTGACAATTCCTTGGAAATGCGCATGCGTATTGAGACTATTGAAGATCTATTCAACAAGATTCACATTTGCCAAACACGTTCAAACATTGTTGTGAGGCCCCTTTAACGAAACACGACGTTTTTACTCGACAATATATATTGGTCAAATCTTTGATTTTTTTTTCAGATAATTTTGGCACCATTTGAACAAGGCTTTACAATCACACTGTGTTTAATCGAACAAGCGCCGCAAGGCATATTTGATTTTTCGTTTCTCCGATGCAGTATAGCAGGCATAAAGGGGGGAAGGAACGTCAATCTGCCCCCTCCTCCTCAATTTTTTTTGGCTTAAACTTTTTGTTCCTTGACCGATTTTTAAAAGCCTTAGCACAACTGTTCCTTGTTTGTTAACACACCTTTTAACCCTAATAAGGTGACGTCATGACTGATGACGTCATCATTATAAGTCACGCAACCCGTGTGTTGCCTATATTATTGGCAAGATGCAACTATTATTGCCTAAATACTGACAATTTCACTGTTTTTTACAATTTTGTACAATCCATTCACTAAATGTTGTTTTCTCGCCGTTTTCAGTGTTCATTTCGAAAGTCTGAAAATTCGAAAATCCAAGACAGCGCCGCATTTACGTCATTTATTTTGTTGCGGTTGCCATGAAAACCAATTGAACACCACGTGGTTTCAATTAATTGAGACTACAATAGAAGTCCTTTATATATACCAAACATCAAGTCAATCATATAAAAAGTGTCAAAAGTGAAGGGGTGGTTGTTCGATTAACACCCCCACCCCTTTGACTTCGTGTAACTTTGTTTGCCTTATGCCTCTTAAACGGCCTGACGCTGAAAATCCTCTTGCTGGCCTTGTACCGCTCGAAACATCGCGTTTTTGACCTTCTTTTAACAAGCAAAGGCTGACAATCTCCTGCAACTGCAACAGTTACAGGGAAGAGACAGAGAGAGGGTAGGCTTGTCATACCGGCGAAGTATGCAGCCTTCAGAACGCGTACTGGAACAGGACTTAATGAAATAGTATCAAAATATCCTGAAAAACATTATTTTGGTGAAAGTAAACTCCCATGGTTTGCTATAAACGTCTTTAGACCGATTACAGTGTAGTTCTGATATTTTATGGAAATTCTCGAATAAGTGCCACACCGGAGCCGCGGCGCTTGTTTGAGGGCAGAGCTTTTTAAACTTCGCTCCATTTGCGACGCTTGTTCGAGTAAATACGGTATCTTGAAAACAACGTCGGACAAAAAAAAAACAGATAGTGCGGGAAAGAAGATAATCAAATTTAACTTGAAGCTTCAAACCAAATTCGATAGAGCTTGGCGCAGATAGTAATATTTTATAAACATAACGCACATTTTTTAATAAAAGAATCTTTTTTAAAAAAAAGGTATATGAAATAGTTAAACTCGTACCAGAAACTGCGGTGAATAATGGATATGAGAAAAAAATAACTGCTTTTAAAAGTTGCAGTTAAAACTGCGATTATCCTTTGAAACTGTGACGATCATTTATCATACCGTAGGGCATCTTTATATAAAAAGCAACGATTTCCAGATCGTCCAAACTTTAAGAACAAGTTAAGAACAATACTAAAAATGTCCCCTGGATCTCTTAAAAATTGGCGTGTTGATCAAAATTCGGGCTTGAAATGCAATTTGAGGCCGCATACATACAAGCTGGTGTCCTTTTACTATTGGCTCGTGTGTATCGACCGCAATTATTTTTTGCAAGCTTTGCTCTGACAAGTGGTGTTTGTTCGTGTGATCATATAAAAAAGTTTATTTTATGTCAGCCTTCGTTGTAGCCAGGGACAAGTTTCCCTGTTGACACGTATAAACGGGTAAGTTTCGTTTCTTGCATGGCAGTTTTTCCTTGTCGAGTCTCCATGCAAAAACTTGTTAGCTTGTCAAGGAAAATTTGCTCGTCTGTAACCAGCTTAATTGCGGGGAAATATTTTTGCTGGAGGCATCTTTTGCCGCTAGCCAAAAGTTTTTCAACGTTTTAAAATATTTTTGTATTATACTCCAAACATGTTCAACATATCCCACTCAAATATCAATAAGTCCTAACTATACCATACTTTTTTTCGATTTATGCATGTACAATTTGTTTTACTTTGAAGCTACATTTATGCTATACATGTATTGCACTAATGACGTACAAGGTTAATTGCTGATGCCTCACATACTACACCGCACCTCATCCGAGACCATCAACCCTCTCAACAGAGGTGCTCAGTGTAGTTCACTAAACGTTCAAGCGATCCACTGCTAAAGCAAGGTAGGTTTAAATCGTTACTTTTTCTTAAAAGTAATACATGTAGCCTTTATGTCTTCTGTGACAGCAAAATAACATCTACGTGCAAACTATACTTGATGTTTATTTCACGACACGAGCGTTTAGCTTAAAACTTATGAATCACAACTTGAGCACAACAATGAAAGAAATACTTGAATATTTATGAAACCAGTTTTAATCTACAGCAATGTGAAACGTAGGGGAAACCTGTACGAAACTTTCAGCGGTCTTTTGCAAGAGTAGTTTGAATGGTCTATACTCTTTTGTCTGAGGGAGTATTGGTTTTTTTGTCCTGACGTTTTGATTATGCTGTTTACTGGGTTATAGTTTTGCCTCGGTTTGGACAGAGCTGAAACGCTTTTAAGTTGAAAAAACTATTGGGCCTCGCGTTTTGATGAGGTTAATAAAAGGCACTGCAGAAGTCATACTTCAATCAATAAAATTTCGGGTTTTATTGTCAGGCTATAAGACAATTGAAGGTACGTCGGGATTCGTTTTGTTTTGTTAACTATACTGAGAAAGTTTGTGTCATTAAATTTTATTTGTATTTGAGATGTGACGTAGTAGATAGTGCAGCAAACTGCACCAATATTACTGGATACACAGCCATGATATCATGCAAGGGCTATCGTGCTTCTGTGATGCACTCTAACTATACTTTTCGTTAACCATTGACGTAGACAGAAACGTTAGCCCTGTTTTAAACCATTCACGTACAAATCAAAGACTTGGTTTCTTTTCAAGCAACCTCGTGTGAATGATTCTGTAGTTTCCTTATGGTCAATGAGAACAATTGGTCATCTTTATCAGTTATTACCAGCCGAGTCTCTAAGAAACCACATAAAATAGCACTTACAAGTTAGTAGATACATTCCTTGAACCGTTTAATCTGATTTTGACATTCAGAATGTTGCGACAACTAATCAAAGCATTTGGCAAGGAGACGTATGGTGACCAGTACCGCGCGGCCCCGTTCGATTGCTCCACCGTCGAGCTGTTTGCGTTAACACTGGAGAAAGCGCGCCCGTGGTACAAACGGCCAGTGGGAAAATCATCTCTGATCATCCTCGAAAACCTAAAAAGTTACGTAATTCCAACTGAACAAGAAGGGTTTCAACAGTTGTTAAACGAAAAGGTATAAAGCTTAGGGGCCGTTTAACAGGAGCTCGCGTTGCCTGACCCGGTGGGCTCATGTAAACAGTAACAAGCGTTTGACTAGAGAAGGGTTGGCCCGGGCTGGCGTTCTGACCTCAACCAGGGTTCTTGTTAACTGTTACAAGTCATTCACTGGTAACGAGTTGGCCCGTGCTGGCGTTCTGACCTCAACCAGGGTTCTTGTTAACTGTTACAAGTCATTCACTGGTGACAAGTTGGCCCGGGCTGGCGTTCTGACCTCAACCAAGGTTCATGTAAACGGCCGGCCCCTTAGAAATGTTCACTTTTTCCGGTAAACACATTTGAACTTTGTTTCACTTTGATATAAATATTTGAGCTTTATCCAGTCTAACTTGACTGTTCTTTAGCTCTTCGTCACAAGGAAAGCGAAGCAGTTCTTCAAGTGGGGGGTGGAGGTGGAGGCTGAGTAATCTCTTGGGGGGAGGGGTTGGGACAAAAGAAGATTCTCTCTCCTCACAAACTTGAGAGGGGACCAAATTTCGTGCTCAGCTCTCATCATATCGAGTCGTATCCAACTCGGCTCGTCCTTGATTGACAAAGCATGCGTTAGGAACAAAAACAGTTCACGCTCATCCCTCGTACGCGTCATTCAGCTCTTATCCAACCTCCAACTTTGTTTGCGGCGAAGGTTGGAATTGATCAAATTTCTCGTCCAACTCTCAGCATTCGATTGTCGTTTCAGCTCTCATCCTTAATTGACAGTGCGTGTTAAACACGACCGAATTTCACGCCAGGCTTTCGTCAAACAATTCTCATCCTCTTTTGAAGGTGCCCGATTCTCACACTCGTCTCAACAACTCTAACTCTCGTTTGACTGCAGACATGGCAGAGAATCTCACCCAATTTACGTTCTCCGATTGTCATAGCTCTTTCTCGTGCTTGCTTGACTTAACATCATTGAACCCTATCAATCCCAGCCAGCTATAAGCATGTATCTTCTCCTTACATTATCCACATAGATAGGTTCTTTGGTTATGAGAATAAAGCACTTGATCAAACACAGTAAACATTCTAAGATGAAATGCAAAATTCTCCCAATTTGTTTACAAGGAAACTATAGAGACAGCTTAAGAAAATGTAGCAATACGTCGCATGTCGTGTTTGCGGCCGAAAAGGTTAAACAATTGTACGATATTCATTGACTTGAAAAGGTGAGCAAGGGAACACGCTTCCAGAAGAACCAAACCCAGGACGTGTATAAAAAGGTACATGCCAAACTGAAGGCGCTAAGTTTTTTACATGGAAACGTTGATTTCTACGAGTCCCTCGGCGACCTTCAGCTTGGAGAGGTTCAGCAGGAATTCCTCAAGGATATGGACGTACGCGAGGTCCTCAGAGCAGCTGAACTAGATGTTGAGAAAATACAAGAAATTGACCCCCACCGAAAGAAAAAGTTTTATCTCGTTCATGGCGTCGTGTATAGCGAGAAGTTACAAGTTGTGGGGAAACAGATGAGAGAAGCGAGTGGAGAGGTGGGCACGAGTATTCCAACCTCCGCCCCAGTCTCTGGAGAAGTGGCTGCTGGAATGTCCTATGAATACTGTCCCACCGCAGCACCAACACGTGACACCAAGGCTCCTCTACTGTTGACCTACACGAGGGTGACACGTGATATAGCTGGGAACCATTTCTGCATCCCCCCTGGAAAGGTTATTGGTCAAAGTGTTCACAGAGATGACACACTTGAAGAGCCGGTCTTTGGGATTAAGGAAGACGACAAGTGTACAATAGAAGGTGAAAAATTATTTGATAACAGATTCAAAGTAGCTACAATGACACCATTTTTCGAAGAACAAGCACGTGAAATGTATATTTTAGTTCATTTTGTCCTTTGGATTTGTACCAGTTCAGTTTTTTTTAAACCGGCACAGAATTTTTTGAACTGGTACAGATGTTTCTTTCTTTCTTTCTTTATTAATACTTTGTAATGCTATTTGCTTTATACAAAGGTTGCGGTCAGCGGTCTGGTATGACATATAT
>JAOBRG010368982.1:0-11973 GCA_027574985.1 Umimayanthus nakama | reverse complement strand
GAATTTCGATCAGGTATTTCGGTTTTGTTCAAATGCCCGACCCTCCCCCTCCCTTCTGTTCAAATGCCCGACCCCCGTGTCACATCCTTGTGTCAAATTCCCGCCCCCGCGGGCACGAAAGCCGGTCAAACGCCCGGGGGTTGCCCGGGGGGATGTTTAAGCTTCGATTTGATCGATGCATTACCAACTGCGCCAACCTCGCACACACCGATTAAGTGAGCACCCAACTAAAAATCATCACACTGATGACCTCTTTATTGTGAATCATCGGCAAAATATGCTCAATCAGAATCTGTTGGAGATGCCACGGATGAACCCTACCACGGTTCGTGGCCTCGACAACGGAAACTCTGCAGACTTTCAGCATTTAAAACGTTTGGAAATCTATCTACCTTTGGTTTTGTGGAGTTTAAAAGCGAAGGGAGGCGATTTAACAGCAAAAACTTTGCAACGATCGAGTGTGGGTCAACTCGAGCGCGGTCGATTTGAGTGGATTTAATTTGTCTCCATCCTTTTCTTTCATTATAGAGGGGAAAAGCTGAGGGACTTAAAATCGCCGAAATGGCTTGAAATCGCCACCACAGAGCAAGAATGACACAAACAACACTTCAGGCAAGTCACAGTTCCTTTATTTCATTAATTTCGATGATAACGGTGAAATTCGAAATCCCCATACAAAGTCTTACAAGTTGCTCGATGCCATACATCAACAACACTCACTCATAGTATTGGCCTCCTTTGGTTTCGGTCACGTTCGAATAGGGGTGCGCGTGGCAAAGTAATTTCCATCTGATGCTCAAGCTGTAGTTTTGATCTTTCAGCTGCCAAATATGCTTTCTTAGCTCAGAACTTTGCGTTCCGTTTCTCACTCGATATAACGATGCCTTGTGATTTGCAAGCCTTGTTTTAGAACTTGTACTAGAAGATGTAAGGCTTGCGTAGGTAGCCTTTGGCAATTATTCACATGTCACTGTGATTGATACACGATATTTTCAGCTTATGTACTACCTGGCATGGACTGATTTCGTATTTTTCTTATTTTTAAAAGCCAGCTTAAAAACACAAACATTTAATTTGATCTGAAACAGGTCAAAGTCCGGTTTGCAAGATAGTTTTCTTATTTTCTTATTCAATAAACAAAAGGAAAATTTAATGAATCATCAATAAAAGAAACTCGTGCTTTTGATGACTTTAACAGTTATGTTGTTTAATGCAGACTCCTTTAAAAACTCGATACACATATACTACCTGGCAAGGGATAGTTTCGTATTTTTCCATTTTTTTAAAAACCAGCTTAACTCTTTCAGCCCCAGCCAGTTATCAGTGTGTAAATTCTCCTTACATTATCCACACAAAATAAGTTGCTTAAAAACGAGAATAAAGTAAATGATTAAGCACAGTAATTTATCTATGATAGAAAAACAAAAAATTTCCAACCTGTTTACAAGGAAAATAAAAAGACAGGTTTAAAATGAGAACTCAACAATAAGTCATATCGCGTGTTTGAAGCTGAGAGGGTTTAAGGATAGAAACATTTAAATCTTAGTGAAAACAGGAAATGCTCAAGCAAGGGAACTTCCCCTTTTTCCTACAGGAAATTTTAATAAATTATTCATAAACTGAAAAATCTCCTGCTTTTGACACTTTAAAACAGTTCAGTTAGGTTGTTTTATGGAGACTCCTTTGAACAACTTGATACACATATATTACTTGAATATAGTTTGTCATGCATACGTTTTTTTCTTTGAAATCATCATGTTTATTTTAAAAGATAACAGAAATTTTAACAGTAAGTTTCTAGTCCCTGTGTGTCGTGTACTATAAGAACTACGATGTAGTTTGATTTAATGCTAATACTTTCTTAAATGGGAGATCTTAGCTAGTTTTCTGATTAAAAAGTAAGTGCCTAGCTACCAACATAAAAATATCATTTGTTCATTGTTCAAAACTCTCTTTACTGTTACATCAGGAAAGGAAAACCAAATATCTTGAATTCAACCTAAAATAACAGCCATTTAAATTTGAAAGGTTTGCCGCTGTAAAATTTATAAGACAAAACCCAACCAGTAGAGTTGGCCATTCGCTGAGGATATCAAGAAGAACGAAAAAAATGAAACGAAGTCACATTTTTCGCAAACGTTGTTCTCCTTAACTGCTCCAAGTTGTTCCGACTAACAAAATAGAAAATGAGTGCCTTTCCTTCAATTGAACTTTTAAAGCCCGAACACATGTTTTTCGTCAAGCCGCTCTACCCAGAAAAATTTGTATTACTAAAAACTTACGGTTTCCTCTAACCAACGCCTTTTAAGAACTTCAGGTGAGTTGTTGCATCAGAAAATTCCTCCTCCAGTTCCGTCTGATAAAAGATAGCTTTTATCCAGACTGGCTGGCAGTGACGTGGGTTGTAGAAAAAGTTTCTTTCTATTGAATGATGGTGTAATTAATCAACCAACCAAGATGCTAGATCTAATCACGTGTATGACAGCTCAAGAAATTCACAAATTTGATTGGTCTGTCAGTACTAGTCACAACACGCTCTACTTGAAGTGCCAACTTGACGTTACCATGACAACAAAAAATTGTTTTAGTTTGAATTTGTGGTCGGGGAGAGTTAAACTGTGCTTTCCAGGAAACCAACTATAAATACAACATTAACAATATCAGTTGTGGACATTTACGAGATGAGTGGCTCAACTTCAGTTACATATGCAAATGGACCAGAGCACAGCCATTGTTTTAGACCCTGTCCACACTATACCATGCCATACTATGGCACGTGTCTAATTTTATTGCACGACTTTGAATTGTTTGACACGTGCTTAATTTTTTCGCACGACGTAAAGATAATATTTTTCGGAAAAAGTGAAAAAGTACAACAATTGGCCGCTGGCAACAAAACTTGCAAACTGGATATAACATGACGGACCCGGGGACGAAGCGATTGTGTCTGTTCCTTCTGCTTGTTGAGTCGTTGTCCAGGAGCGAAGCAGCTTTGCCAGCATACACGCCTGTCTTACAAATTGGAAATATTGCACGTGCGGGTTTGATTGAACGATATTATAATTTGGGACTAAGCCACAATAAGATTCTGTTGTTCTTAGGTTTGTTGCATGGTTGCTTTTTGAGCATCCGGCAACTGAAGCGAATATTAAACTGGACTCGGAAGAAGAAACCGTTCAAACCCCCAACTAATATGGAGGCTATTTAAGAAGAGTTACATGGCAGTGGGAGTATGCAAAAATAACTGCAAGCTGAGTGATCGCATACCCTATGTATGTCGAAAAACATTGTCTACCTTCTGATGATAATCAATAGAGTTCGGTTGAAAATATAACTCCTTTGCCAATAGAACCAACAAATCCCTTTTGACTTTGAGCGCTCAAATTATATATAGTCCCCTTTCAGTTTATAGTTTAAATACCTACACAAAACCAGTCAGAAGTTGCATTACCAAAGAATTGCATAATTAATCTTTCGTTTGAAATACACGCTTTTTTTATAAGAACAAACTTTATAAGAACATCCAGGCTGAGATTGGCCCAAAAATTAAGAACAAGCTAAGAACAACCACCAGGCTGAAATTTTGATCAGAAAAATTTAAGAAACTTAATGGATCCCTAAACACAGATTGAGATGTACATGAAAACAAAACTTGGCAGAATTTAGCTTTGTCAACGGGCGCTGGAAGAGTGATTTAGCAAGCTCGTCGCGTTCGCGGACGCTGCGTTGACAATTTCGATTTTTTTTCGCTGAATGAAACAATAGCAAACACAAATGACTAATTCACTGTTTGAAAATATCAGGAAATAAGAACAATTTAAGAACAACTTGAGGCTGAAATCGCCAAGCCCAGCTGAGCCGAAAGTTACTGGTTCTTATAAAAAAAAAGCGTGTGTGTGCGTTCTTTTCACCACTGACTCGCAATACTCTGATCAGAGTTTTTAAAAGGGATAAAGTTTGAAATAAGATAGCTCGATAAAAATTTTTGTTTCGGCTGTTTTGCCAGAACAACTTCCTTGAAAAATGTTAGAATACGCGAACGAGTCTGGTTGGAGGACATCGCGGCGTAAGCGACAAGTGGTATCTCAAAGCGTGACAACATAAACCCTCTTTTGAACATCCCACTGTCAAAAAGACCAAATGCAACCACATTTTGACAAGTTTTTAACGCCATTCATAAATGTATACACTTCATGTTTTTTCAGTTCTGTTGACGGTTTTTAAATTTGTCTGTTATTTCTCCATACTTACAACGCGAAGTAAGACAAGTTTCAGTTAATTTTTTAAAATACTTTACAAAAGAAACCTACAAACAGATTTAGGGAAGAGAGACGAACTGTATAGCTTGAGTTTCAGTTAGTGATGCTAAAAAATTTCGCTGTTTCAACTTATTGTTTTACATCGGTACCGGCTGCTTGTGTTTAGCACCCGATGTTGATGAAGCTCAAATGTCAAAAATCAGGTTTGGGCAAAACATAAACAGCAGTGTTGGGAGTGACCGTTCCGAACCAGCTCCAAAATCAATGGTGCTTTTAGCTTCGCGAGAACGATTTCGCGGGGTTCTTTCTTCGGCACAATTCACTTTCAGAACTATTCCATTTTGACGACATACTATGTACAAAGTGCTTGTGAGCAGTCAAACTACAATCTCCCTGGCAGCTACACGGTTTTTTTTTATAAGAACCAGTAACATTTGGCTCAGGCTGGACTGTTTTTAAATATTTGACTATTTCAGCCTCAAATTGTTCTTAAGTTAATCTTATTTCCTGATATTTCCAAACTGTGAATTAATTGCCCGAAACAATAAAAGGCACAAAGAAACACATTTTTTCATCAAGCGATATGCAAAAAAAACCCATGAAACTGTCAATACAGCGTCCGCGAACATCACTAGCTTGCTGATCACTCTTACAGCGCTCGATGACCCGGCTGATTCTACCAAGTCTTTATACATGTACATCTCTTTCTCAATCTGTGTACAAGGATCAAATAAATTTTCTTACAGCAACAACAACAACAACAAAAACTTTATTTCCCACTATTATTGCATGAGTTACAAAATTACAACATTTGAAAAGAAGATAGTGGTTGGACACCCGTAACCTAAAATTTGTCTGATCAAAATTTCAGCATGGTGGTTGCTCTTAGCTTGTTCTTAGTTTTTGGGCAAATCTCTGCCTGGGTTTTCTTATAAAAAAAACGTGTAACCTTTTCCAATTGTTTAAGGTTTTACAATAAGCATGCCTCGGGAGAAAAAGGAAACGCAGCTTTCGTGCCAACGTAGCGTATGTCAAAATACTAAGTTCTTTTTGTTTTGTCCAAAATTTGTATGGTTTTCAGACTAAAAAGTTGCCGCGCGGTTTTCTTTTGTTTTCTTACCAACACTAGTACAACAATTGTCCGTTAAAACTGTTTTAAAATCCTTCACCAAAAACCTAGCCCGAAGAAAATTTTTCAATTAGGAACTCGCCGGATATACCCATTCTATTCTCCACTGACCGACAAGACTCTAGTTAGTGGCTGGAATGAAGTTCCAGATCGGTCGGGCAGCTACTGTACGTAAAGTTTTTGATGTTATAGCAGAACTACTTATTTGAAACTATACACGAAGAAACTAGAGGAAAGAAGCGACAACTGGTAATTAAAATCGTGACAGTGTTTGCCACAACTTTTTTAGAACGTCTTATTATCTGGTATGCTGACAACAACAACACGGTCCAAATACAACCACAAGCCTCCAAAAGCGATTCATAAATGCATGCATTTCGTTCTTTCTCTTACTGACGCTCTATATAAACTAAATTTTCTCGATATCTGCAATACAATTAAAGCAAGCAACGCAAATTTCTGTGTATCAAAGACGAAGCCTTCAAAGAGCTTATAGGCAGAATCCGACTGTATATTAAAAACGTCTACGATGCGAAAAAATTGTCGGATTTCTTTTTAATTTTCGATTTTGCGAACTGGTTTTGTTTGGCACCTGATGATTGATTTAATTTAAATGTCAAACTGAGACTAAAGACATAAACAAATTTATTTATGTGTATGATGTTTTGTTGGAATAAACTTGGGTAGTCGCAAGTGATATTATTTGTGCTAAGCAATCAGAAAAAAAGATTCAGAAAGATAAAACAAGAAGGAAAATTAACAACAAAAACTTGCATTTTATGCACGTATACACCAAAAAATAACACAGTACGCTGAATATAAGACAAGACAAAGCAATGCTTGACAATGTCATGTCATGCAAAACAATTTAGTTCAAAACACGTACAGTTCACTAGAGTACATTAGATAGCAACGCGATACAATACAATACAACACAATGCAAAGCAATGTAATACAATGCAAAACAATACAACACATACAACACCGCTGACACAGTGCCACACCACGCAACACACCACACTAACCATAAAACGCAAACAAGTTAACCTTAGGTAAAGCAACAAAGCTGAACATGCACAGAAAATCAAGACTTTCATTACATGTTGAACATGTAGAGCAAACTCCATTCTATTCGATAAAAAACCTAGCTCGACAAACGCATTTTTGATGAGAATGTGAGGTTGAAAAATACAAAAAACTTAACTTGCTAAGAACTGACACGTAACGCTTAGGAAAAGCAATGAACGTTTATCTTTGATACAGCACAAAATCGTGGAAATAATTTAACTCTCTGCCAATTTTCATCAGTCAGCGTAACATCGCTTATAGTGAGGTGCAAGTACACGTGTGTTTTTATATTTTTTTTTATAAATATTTTGCTTTCATACCGTCCCCGATGGCGGCTTATAAACAAAGCTTTAGTTTTCGAGTTTGCATTTTGTGTTTTCTGATGTCGCTACTTTTTATTATTTTCCAGTTTAAAGTTAAGAATTTGAAACATCGAAATGAGGCGCGATAGGTTTTATGAAATGTTGTACCAACGTCAACTCATCGGCCGTGTTTTTTTTAACTACTTTTTATTTTTTCTATCCATGAACACGTACAATGCATAGTTGCGTATCTTTTTTCCTAGTTCCTTCATAGCTTCTCGAGTTTCCAGCCGTTTGTCGCTTAGGAGCTTGGTTACGAGTGGTTTCCGATAAGAAACGCGCACACGGAGAGAGAAAGAATACGAAAATATCTTATGCCAATCCAATCTGAGGCACCTGTTTCAAACTGCTGTTCTACTGTTCTAATTTTTGTAGCTCATGGTTTTTTTTGACTTGTAGTCCAGCTTCAAGCCTTTCTCTTCTATCATGTCCACCTGCTTGCACGAGAGTTTTTCTGTTTTCTAACTTATGCTCACTGGCAATGCAGCTTCTTTTCGCCATTAGGAGGAGATCGATGATCAAAGTAGGAAATAATGTCCAATTTGGGCTCGACGAAAACAATTTTAAATCTAGTGAAAAATGAGATAAATGTTTATGTCGGTGAAATGAGCTTTTGAAGTCTACTGCATTTTGCAATCATTTTTATACTTACATAATTCTTCGTTTTCTCTTACACTATTAAGTATCTGGTCTTCGTTTTTCCTTCGTTTTTCCTTCCACATTGGTTCTTACACCATTAGGTCTATAAATAATCACCTCTGTTGTCAAAGATTATTAAACAAGTTTGACATTTCATACTTTAGTTATTAATTTCCAAAATTTATTTACAACCAAACTGTTGAAAAATATTGAAATTTATGTTCGAAGAAGTTTGGAGGGAGCAGCAATCAATGAACGAGCTCTATGCTGTTTAAATCGAGTCTGCACACATTCAGCGGTTTCATCCACAAGTTCTGCGGGGACATAGTGATGTGAGTAGACTAGTGGTCAGTCCTGCATCGCCGCCTAAAGACGAGTCAACAAACGTTCAGCGGATACATCTATAAGTTCATCAGGGACACAGTGATAACCAGAAGAACCATGAGTAGACTAGTGGCCAGTCTCTCCGCGCCGCCACCTAGAGAGTAAAGTAAAACAACAGGGACCTGTCAGTTAAAACGAGGGAAAGTGTGTTCAAGAACGTGGAAGAGCAGCAGAGAGAGAGCAAAGAGGATACGAGACGCTATTAACTGGGTTGAGGACGAACGCTCTTCCTTTTTATAAACAAGAGGCTACTAGTAGCCTTAACTCGGGCCGCAGTAAATAATTCAAGCCTATTTTGAAAATGCAGAGCAAATTTAACCAAGGGTAACCCTCATACACAACCTTACTATCCAACATGTATTACTCGGTCATTCGGCGTTCAAAACATGATCAAAATACACAGTACAATTTTCAATTCCTGTTCTAGAGACCACTTTCCTTGCCATGAAAATGTTGTCAGTTGTTCCCGTGCACACTAGCCGAAGTTTCTGATAAAACATGAAACCAACTGGCACTGCTGGTCGCGAAACGCCAAGCCCAAAGGCAAAGCGCAGCACATACTGATCCGTGTAAATAACTTTGTCAGATCGACCATGTCTTGTAATCGACGATTTACTGAAAGTATAGATTCCGATCTTTTTAAAAATAGTTTTTCACGAACTTTCAAACTTTTTAGCTTTTATAAGGAACAATTCACAAGTAATAAGTATCTTGTCCCGTCGCCATCTTGGTTTTGGGAAGTGGAATTCAGAACGTGGCTTACAGTAATCTTGCATAATAACGCATGCGCCGTTCATCGCGACACGAAAAATAAGAACGGAGCCGATTCCTTGAATCGTGGCCTCACGGCCCGAGTAATAATAACAATTGAAATGACAATATTGAGAAGAAGAAGAAGAAAAAGAAGAACATCATCAACAAAACACAATCTGTTGCATAACAACAATGCGTTACTGAGTTTCACGGTAAAAATTACACTAATGCGTTAAATACGTTAATACAATGCTTGCTCTACACAAGATAAAGGGGAAGTTTACAGTAAATGATCGAAAAAATGTTTGTGGCGTTTAGTAGTGTTTGTTTAGTAAAGGGTGGCGGCTTTGAAAGGAGCTCTAAATCCGGGTTCGACTCACAGTAATTGATTGTGTACGAAGGGCCCTTAGAAACCGATTGAGCCAAACGAAATAACTTTGCACGCGCTACTGGAACCACTTTAATGTAGATCTAATATATTGTTATGCCGGTTACAGTAGAGTAACAACTCTTTTGTTGCATACATAAAAAAAACCATAATAAGCAGTTCTAATACTTAATCTCTGCCTGAGGCATGCAAGTTCTTGGCATGTTGGAAGGTTTTAGCCGCTTGTTATTGACATACACTTTTTTTTTTATTAAAAACACACTTAATAAGAACAGTGAGGCTCAAATCTATAAAAAAATAAGAACAAATTAAGAATAATTTGAGGCTGAAATGAAAATATAAAAAAAATTAAAAAGGAAAAATAGCAAAATGAGCGTAAAAAGAAAAAAAAATAGCAAAATGAGTGTGGCAAGCTGTCATCAAACAGAGCATCACACATTAAATAAATTTCGTTTCTTATTACTTTAATACAAGTTTACTCCAACTGTAACAACTACATGTACTGTCATTTGCTGTAAAATACACAAAATTTTACATGTGTTTATGTGTTTGAACTAAAAACTGGGCATACATAATTCATGTCGATTTTTAACCTTGCAGTTAAGAACAAAATAAGAATAACTTGAGCCTCAAATTGTTGAAAAAAATAAGAACATTGAGCCTGGGCAAAATTTTACTGGTTCTTAATAAAAAAAAAGTGTAACAATCAATAAAATGAGAACGAGTAACTGGCAAAACAAAACTTATGCGAAACTAGTCCAATGCAGTAGTTAAATCTGACTACGTTCAAACCGTTTGAAAAGCAAACTGAAATGCAAAAGCTAACAGCTAAAACCTAACAAGAGAAGGAAGGAAAATCAGCCTTACCCATTCTGATAGTGAACTTGATCTGGTTAGGAAGAGTGCAGTCCATATCTGCGGGTCAGAAAAAAGGCACTGTGATTGACATGCGAGATAAACATGTTAGTAAGAAAAAAAAATTTGTGCTGATAGCCGATATGAGCGATACTGAACTCCATGTACTGTTGGAGGTTTCAGATCTCACTGAAATCGAGGCTAGCACTACAAAAACGAGTCCATGGTCATTGACATCAGCGGTAATTGAAAATACAAAACTGGACTGTTTGCGGGATCACTCTCCTTACTGACCTGCGCATGACATCTGGCTCTTGTGCCCATATACGGCAAGGTGAACGGGAGGGCATGTCGCGCTTGAGTTACCATACCCTGTAGAGATAACAAGCGATAGTTTGACCATTTGCTTTACACTTACCGGAGAACGTTCTTAGCCGGCCCAAACTTAATTAATTTGACATTTGTAGTTTTCCTAACAAACTACATTTTACGGAAGTGCGTCACTTAAACCACGATTCGTGACAAAATGTAATCTCTTCCCGTATGTTACTTGTTCCTTTGTAATTCATCGCTATTTTAAGATAATTAATTTTTCTTATATATAGGTTGAAATATCCTGTAAAACTTTGTATCTTATGAGTTTAGCACAGGCTTGAAAAAGGTTGTTAACCGAAACCGGTCGCCAATAAAGTGCATTTTTACTCAAGTAATTGCCGCCGCACACAGTCCATTTGTCCATTTTAGTGCTGGCAATACTTTTCAACATTGCACGCGATATTCGGTGCGCAAAAGCTGAATTACAGCGTGTGGCAACCATCGAAATTGTTGCGTGCAACATTGCCCACAATAATGCGGAAGTAGAATCAGATGTGCGACATTGCGCGCAACGGTTACAACAAAGTTCAGGAGGTGGCCACACTTGACTGAAACAACTGCGCGCAATCTTGCACGAATATGCGCATCGTGTAGCCAACCCTAACCTTTTAAACGCCACATTTTACTGGAAAGAAAATAACTTTGAAGCAACAACTAGCTCTGTTTGAGTAACATGCTGCTTTTCAGCAAAATATTACTGATGCTTAATAAGAACAAAATGAAAAGCTTAGAAAAGAGAAGACTGCTATCCGAGCTCTTGCGGGTTGTTCCTTTATGATTCCACGTGCTTTCTTTCAATAACATATGCAGGCAACGCAAGCTTTACTATTCTTTTAGAAAATGGTTAAATTTCAACAACCACAACAACCACAACAACCACAACAACCAAAATAATAACAACATCAACAACACCTAATCGCGGATGATCACGGCGGCAATCTTTATATCGACGAAGAGTTTGCAGATTTTTTCTGGCCCAGTTTAATAACCTGACTTATCGCTTAGAGTTATTCTTGTATTTTATGTTTCGATTGTAATGCTCTTTAAGGCTACTATTTTTTGCGGCTACTTATGTTAGCGATCAGTTTAAGCTGTGTTCCTGAATATGTAGTGTTCATCAAAAATCCTTAAAACCACTAGAATCATTTGTCGCAAATTCTTTTTCAGAAAAAATCGCTAAATTTAGTAGTGGTTCAAAACAGCTACTTTTAGGTATGTTGGGACTGAGATGATTCTTTATGTAAGTTTCCTGGCTCTCAAACAATGAACTTGAAAACATTACCTGCACAGGGATCCCCAATATGCAGTGTCATCGACTGTCCGACACCTGCAAAACAACAAGTTGTTAGTTAGGACAATCGCGACTGAGGGAAAAAAACATTTTTGAACCAAAACATGTCAATCATGGCTTTAGGTAGGCAAAAAGACACCCACACATCGATATAGAGACACCGCCAGATGGAAAAACGGAACAGGGTTAGCACTTGTTTTTTACTGTTAGAAATACTCATTTTACAAATAGGATTTTTTAATTTTCTTTTGTAAAGCGCTTAGAACAGCAATGTATAGGCGCTATATCAAAATCTATTATTATTGTTACTATTATAACATCAGAAGGTCTGGGACCGCGGAACAACTTTGAGATTGGGAGAGGCGGGGGGGGGGGAGCACCGTTAATGACTCGATATTAGGGGGACACAAGACAAGTTTTCTTATTAACTCTATTTAATTCTTAATAATACTAGTAGGGTACGATCCTCC
>JAOBRG010368960.1:0-11973 GCA_027574985.1 Umimayanthus nakama | reverse complement strand
TTCCTATCTAGGGCTAACGCTCAGTAGGTATTATTTGGGATCATTTCAGAGCACTATAACTTACTACAACTAAACCTCAATAAAACGACTGTCGTGTAAAAATGCTGTGTATCACTTACCGTCAAGAACATTAAAAGCATACTTTGTAGAAACATTTGTATTCGGTGGTACTACTTTAGAAGTTAAATCTTTCTTTATATCTTTGCTAGCACTTTCGAGCTGTGAAGCTGAGTCGGTATCAGCTAAAATTTCGTGTAAAACAAAAAAAGACCAAATACTTATATGTAATCGTCAGGTTTTTGCTCGATTCGCGAAAATATCAGGGCGAGTTTGGCCGAGCCATGGTTTGTATTTTGGTGAGACCAAACAAGCCCTGATATTTTCCCGAATCGAGCAAAAACCTGCACGATTACATATTTATCATCCCTGACCAAATAATGTATTTCTGAAAACAAAACTCTCTCGACTTGAGAAACTTCATTCATGCGTGAACGGGAGACCGCACTCCTTCAAAAGATAAGTTTTGGCGGGAATTTTGTGATGAATGCGTGTGTCGCTTCGTTTTCTCCCCTTTAAATTTTCTTTGAAGCGTTACAATGATTCCAAGCTAATGGAAATTTTGTTTTTGCTGCTGACTTTCAAGAGAGAAACCAAACTTCTGTGATTTCGTCTGAAATCATGACACTGTCGCGATTTCGTGAAAACTCACGACAGTAATCTAGCCTGTGATTGGCGGTAATCATTTTCAGGGATGATAAAGTGAGAATAGAAAGCTTCCGCAATGATATTTGCGCAGATGTATTCGCCGATATTTGCCTTGCGAAGGATATCAGGTGATCAAACCTAACCAATGGTAAGGCACAGTTTGACAGTAAAATCTATTCTTGAATTATAATAACTAAACGCATGTTTTCTAACCGGCTGACGCAAACATGAACATGCTGATGGCGTTACTACTACGTCATATCATAGTTATACTATTGTTTAAACTAACACTAAGTAACTTTGTGCCTTTTTCATTAAAATATATCGGTATGTTGGTTTTCCTTTGATTTATAGGCGAAAGTCTTGAATTACTAAAATATTCCAAAAGATCAAATTGTTACAAATTGATACCACAGTTTTGTATTGCCTACCCCACTTATTAATGGACCCAAAGTTCACATCTTTTTGATGAATAATAAAAAAACTATGGTTGGGGGGGGGGATTGAATCACCCCCCCCCATCCCCCGTTCAGGCTGTGGGACCTCCATAAAGCCCAGGCTAGGGCGAAGGTAAATATATCATCGTGCTTTCTACTTTTATTCAGGAACAGGCCTCATTAATTACAGAGTCCTTTACAGAGTGAAGTCCGGCTTAGCGAACTCTACTTAGAGTGCTGGCGAAACGAAGAGCCCGTTTCTTTAAAAAGTCTTTGGTAAAGATACCTTAAGTTTCAATTATTCTTAAAAACTCCAAGTGACATCTGTTTGGTATATATTCCTTGGTTTACAATTTTATCTCTAAAGGACTTAGTCGTTCCATAAACTGAACTGATAAGCGGTGCTTAAAACATCCGCTCACAGTTTCGCATAATTTAGCAAACATCAGCAAACTTCAATTGAGACTGCGGAGAAGTGTGAAATTGAATTTCAATTGGCCATTAAGTGGAGAAAAGCTCTTTGCTTCCACTAGACTCTGATTATGCATAATATTCAAAAGGTTTTGAACACTTTACACTTAAAATAAAACAAATATACTTGAGTGCTCTCAAATCATTAGCTCTTATACGTCATACACACAATAAAGAAGTAACGAGAAAGTTCAGTTCGATGCCTAAATTATTTACTTGGCCATTTACGGGCCTTTACGGGTACAAAACAAGTGCTAAAGATCTAAACTAAACCCCACCAGTTACGTTTACACAACAATTGTCTACTAACCCGGGTCAGCAGTGTTAACACGACAAAACCCGGGTCAGTTTGTACTGTTTACTTGTGAGTGCTGGGTTTTTGCAGTTGTATCTAGCAATGTGAATGTGACACGCCGGATTTTACAAAACAGAATCTACAGGATTTAGCCCCGGCTTCCAGTAAAAGTGTACGACCATTGTTGTTAAATTTGCTGCTACTTTCGCGGATTTTCACTGAGCCCCTTTTTTCGTGCAGCTTTGCAATTGCGTTAAGACGAAGTAAAACCTCGCTTTTAGTTCATCTTTTCCTTCTAAAATTGGCGCACGAAGTTCGAAAAATAATGGAAGGCTGTTCTTGCATTCTGATCCATACGCAAAAAGAGCAGCGCGATCACCAAGCTACCTAAGTCCTGCCCCCTTGGAAAAAGTTTTGCCAGCGACAATCAAGCACAACTCCCTCCCCCTACGCTCGGCGTTTCAGTCACGAAATATTGATCTCTGCCGGCTTTGTCTAATTTACAATCTTCATTCCTTATAGGGAGAGAGACCACTGTTCAGCTCTAGGCGGTGTGCGTCACAAGATTCGGCCAATCAGAGTCCGTTATTCAAACAATAGCTTCGCCGAAGGAAAAGCGAATCTTTGCTTTGGCGTGAGCTGTGAATATTGCTTGTAAAACAGCGTTTGTGATTAGATATTGGCAAGTTTTTTTTCAATGGCAGTTTAGGTAAATGTTCTAACATGAATTTGTATCGTTTTCTTGTTAATCCGTTACGCGATATTTGTTCTAAGCCGGTTCTTTGACGGCGCTCTCGTGTCCCCCGCCATGTTTTTGTGAACTGTGTTTTCACATTTTTTCGGAGAGCTTGTGTCGCTCTCTTCTTCTCGTACTGGTCGTTCCGTTTGAACAGAAAGAAAGATTACTTTCTGGTTTAGCTCATTACGTGCTTGAATGAATTTGCCAACCAAAAGTTTGATAAGTAGTAATAGTGTCATATCACTAGCTAAAACTTTTTTTGATCTTTAGGTTTTAAATGAAACTTTTAGCTTTTTATTCTTACATCAGTATAAAAACAGTATCTCAAAACAGAACTTACAACCCAAAGTAGTTGCTTGCATGTGGTTAGACGTTCGCATATAAATGCGTAGTTATTTTGACCCATTTCGAGTAACTCCCTATTTATGTTCTTTTCTACCGAGATGTTTCCAAGTTTTCAACTCGCTGCCAGCGACATTATTAAATTGATACATTTTGTCCACAAGTTCTAAAATCCCTATTACGGGGTCGTATAATTTGTTTTATTAAATACTGAGCACTGGATATTGAAGTTCCTGTAATCTAATTGGGCTATCTACTCACAGTATAAATCCTATATACTGCAATATGTCCAAATATGGAAACTGAAAACTTTATCACGGAAAATCTCCCCTTAAAATGGCCGAAAACTCGACTCGGTAGAAAACGGAATTCGAAATATTTTTATCCAGTGTTTGGTATTTAATAAAACAATTATTCCACTCACGCTTGTTGGATATGAGCTTATGATAGCCGACTCGGTGCTTCGCACCTCGTCCCCTATCTAAAAGCTCATATCCAACGCGCGTTCGTGGAATAATTGTTAAATGTGTACACAACAAGAGTGGTTTGTATTTGAACAAAAACAAGATCTCAGTCGATTATTTTCCTTAATTTGGTCAAGGATACTGGAAACAGTAGTTTGACAAAAGTTACCATTTAGACTTTGTGGTAAGCCAAGTTTCCATATGATTACTCACGATCGCCGGATCGCTAAAATACTGCCAGCGATCTTCAGCGATTACATAGAAACACTTTTCAGCAATCGTGTGATGGTCAGTGATTATATGGGAACAGCCTTTAGCGAAAGGGGTAATCGTCAGTAATAATATGGAAACCAGGCTTTAGATGCATGGAATTTGAGTGTAGTTTCTTATGCCGCCTTGTTCAATTCCAATCAAAACAAAAAGAATGCCGTATGTGAGCAAAAAGGAACAAATTTGGCATCAACACGCAGGTGAGTCTTGTAACTTTGAATACGCCGTGTGTTAAAACGACGCAGCAAGCAGTTGATGGAAAAAGAAACGGCGATGTTTGCTGACAGGTGCTTGGATTTCTAACCTAGAAAAGCAATGAATTTCAAATAAGATCAGTTGCTAAAATCAATAACGACGGAGAGATCCATTTAAGTTCACAAACAGAAAGTTCTACTATAAAAGGGACCGGTCAGACTATTTCAGTACATCTTTGTGGAATGAAGACCTCCAATTTCGTGCTACATATTTTTCTTACTTGTTCAGCTTCGGCGCGAAATTTCAAGTGAAATTATGAGCATACAAAATAAGGAATTTGGAACTATAAAGATACAAAACACCGCTAGCAATCATTACCCTTGCTCTACTTTATTTCTTACAACTTGATACTTCTCGAATGTCCAAGGGAGGTCAAATGAGCACTCAATAGATTTTTCCGAACATAAAACTAAAATCCAAATGAAACTTTCAGTACCTATACAAACCGATAGAGAGCGTCTCTTTTGAACTAATTGAGTGATGCCATTACTTATACTTTATGCGAATTATAGTATGCAAACTAATGTTTGAAATCGAAAACTGCAACTTTGAGACAAAATTTGCTCTTGCAACAGTTCTTAATTAAAGCTTGGTTCATAACTTAAACTTGACTGTTGTTTTGGAAAGTAATTAGCCAACCCAAACCTGCTTGCATGTCAAATTAACCATTTGGAAAGTCTATGAGGGGTGGGGTATCCCAAATGTCCACCCTCGGGTTGATTTGTTACAGTAAATAGCTTGGTTGTTCGACCGCGGTTAATACTTTTAGTTAGTATCTAGAACAAAGATACTGATAATAACGCCTAGATTGTTGTGGTTACAAAATTTAATTGTTGGTTTTGGAAATTTGAGGTATGGAAAGAGGGAAAACTTGGCTAAAAACTCGACGCTCACCTGGAATAGAAGACTTGCATATGAAGGATCTGTAATATTTGCAATGTACATCGTTCCACGTTCCACTGGCACCCAGAGCAGCACAGTCCTCTTGAATCCAGTTGAAGCCTGTGTTGTTGGGTTCTCCTGTATCCCAATTAGTGTAGTTATTCACCGAGCCGTCTGACCAAACAAAGTGACCTTCTTTTGCAATGTCATTGAACCCAATCCAACTTCCCGAATGTGGCAAACAAATCAAGGACAAAAGAAACTTGTTTTCATCTGCACTGTGTATTGATACCAGCTGCGCTCCTTCTTTCTGACAAACTTCATTAGCTTCTTTCCAAGTCTTTAAACTTTTGAAGAACTTGTATCGCAATCCTTTAAAAATGGTCCAACCAGCTGTAAAGAGAGTTGGTAATACCTTATAAGTAATATCTTTTTGATAACCATTAACATACAAACACAAAAGTATAAACTGAGAAAGGTGAGTACAACTCAGACAATCGAAGTGGTGCCTGTTTAGGAGAAACGATTTTTAGGGTTTTGTTTTTAAGAGAGGCAGCAAATTTTTAGGATTTCTAAGATTAAGGAACCTTCTTGAAAATGAGGTAGAAGGCACGAGCCCTGTTTTCAGTAATTTAAAATAAATGATACAGTCGATAAGTAGCAAGAAAATTGAGAAGACTAAAACATAGACACAAAATTAAAGTTTACCTGCACGTTTGCACACAAAGGGTCTAAGATTTGTGCAATGTTCATCGTTCCACGTTCCGCTAGGATACAGTGCTGCACAGTTTTCACTAATTCCATTCCCGTTGTTGTTCGGTTCTCCATTTTTCCAGTTGGTGTAGTAATTTACCGAGCACGAGTTATCTGACCAAACAAAGCTGTCCTCTTTTTCAATATCGTTTAAGCCAATCCAGCTTACAGCATCCAATCCATCTATAGACGAAACAAATTCGTTTTCCTCTGCACTGTGTATTGATACCAACTCTGCGCCCAATGTTTTGCAGGTTTTTCTGGCATCACTCCAGCTCTTTGAAGTCATCAACAACTTGTAACGCGCGCCTCTAAAATTTTTCCACCCAACTGCAATATGAATCAAAAGTAGACTTCATAGAAACCTTCCTCGTCCTTTCTCAAATGAAAGTAGTTTTGAAACACACGAGATTGCTGTAATAAAAAGAATTTTAAAAGAAACGGTTATTGGAAACGGCGCAGAAAACATATTTCCTTAAAAAATATTCGGGAAAACAATTAAAGCGTTTTGAAAAAGCTGTTTTATACTCTTTCTTGTTTACAAAATTGTCTGTCTTGGAGAGCCGAGGCTGGCTGTTCTCAATATTGTAAGGACTTCTTCAGTCTCAAATAATTTTGAAAGTGTCCCTGTATTCTTTTGATTGCATTTGTTTTTGGATCGCAGAAAATAAGTATACCGAATTCAACTTCTAGAAAAATAATCTGTTTTTTAATACATTTAATGATGTCATCACAGCATGGGAATGTGTGGTAATTAAGTTATGTCGTTTTGAAAATTGTTTAAAGGCAATTTGAAAATTTTATTTGTTTCGCTATAAAACTAAGAAAAAATTAAAACATGAACCAGAGTTCTGTGACGCCATAACAACGTGATCAGCTTCTTTTTGTTGCCCCTTAAAAGTTTAATGGAATGAAAACGTATTTATACTTTATTTGCACCCCTACAATTAAAAAAGAGCGTCTTAACCAAAAAAAAAACCAAGTTATGCCAAAACATCATTTATTACAACGTCATAGCCAATTAACCCTCCAAACTGACCTCATTAAAGGTAGAGCTTGTTACACGCAACAAGTTTGTCAAGTTTCATCATTATACGCCCAATAGCAAAAAAGTTGCGGGGCTGTGACGAGCTAAAAAAGCCCGGGTTGGATAGAGTTTAGTAAACCTAAGATTGTTCTTAACGTTTAACTAAGTTGTTTCAAACACGCTGCTGTTTGATACTAGCGCTTGCTTATGAAAACGTAAGTGCGGAACTGCAATGCCCTCTATAACGATACCCAGTAGCGGTTAACTGACCCATCTTTAAACTTGTTTTCACTAAGGCCAAGTAAAAAAAAAATTTGTTAGCGTCCTTTTTTAAGAAATTTTATGGTCGGGAGGGAGGTTTTTTTTTTTTCTGATAAGGACGTTTCGATACTAAAATACTATAAAACAAATCCCTATTTATTGTCGTTATTGCATCTAAGTGTTCAGCCTCAGGCAAACGATTATGTACAAGAACATCATATTAGAATGCAGAAAACAAAAGTTTTTATCAAATAACAAATTATAAAATACAATAAATCTTGCAAAAATATAACAAAACCTAGTATTAATACCTTTTTAAAGAAAAACTATGAAAATAAAAAATAAAAAAAAAATGATTCGGGCGCTTTTTCAATGGTCGGGCGGGGATGCTAACCGATTTTTTTTTTTTACTTGGTCTAACAACTACTTTGTACGTCGCAGTACATTGAGATACGTTAAACTTCACCGGCACAATTTTTACCTTGGATTGTGTATTGCCTATTGAAAAGTACTCGCAAAATATTGCACAATAACTGTATTATGAATTATTTTTTTTATTCAAGAAAGGTATTTGATTCACTATTACACGAAGGTCTTTTTTAACTTGTATTACCTTTGAATGAGAGACTTGTGTTTGCTTTCTCTCCCTGTCCGACACTATTTGACGGAGCACATGTGTAAAGCCCAGCGTTTGAAGCTGTCATCTTTCGGATTCTGTAAACACCAGATTTGCTCTCGTGCTTCAACTGACCGCCGTGATAGAACGCGTAACGATCAGCTGCAGGTCTGGCATTGGTGGTGCAGTTCAGTACCACAGGATCCCCAGGGAAAACTTTGCTGTTGTCAGCATTGGATCTTAAACTTGTCCAGTAAGGTTTTACTTCAAGTGAAAGAAAGCAAATTAATTCTTTAAAAATTACACAAATACCATTTAATCTTAGTATTAGAAAAGCTCGCCAGCTTTGTATTACATGCACATGGGAAGCAAGTTGAATGCGAGTCCACTTTTCTCTAGTTTACCTTTGATTGCGTAATAAATCCATCCTAACTTCTTTTTGTAAGATCCGGGATCCATCTCCCGTGTTGCGTCATTTATTATGCAATTCTTTATCGAGTATCCTTCTTTTCCCTTCCCTTTGTAGTTGAGCGAGTAGCATTTTGTGTTCTTTATACAGTGTGCCTGACACTCTGCCTCAGAATTACGGTGATGTGTTTCAATTGTGTGACCTTCTAGAACCATGTCTGAAATAGAATATCCAAGAAGAAAATCAATCAATTTTACCTTTGACCTAAACCAAAAAACGGTTTTCAAATCTCGTTTTAAACTCATTTGTACTACACCTGAAATAATTACTCAACACGACATAATAAATAAAATACAAAAAAGAAGTTAATCGAATTGGTCTGCGATATAATCGAAAACCACACGGGTCGTAACCTCGAACGATGAAGACAGTGGGGGGTCCCTTTTACCATTTGGTTTTTCCATCCTAAAATGAAGCTTTCAAGCAATCAAAGTGAAACTTACAGTACCTATAGTCCCATAATAATTACATCTTTTGCCGTTAATTGGACAACATTGTCACTTATAATGTATGCAAAATTAGTTATGCAAACCAAAGTTTAAATAAGAAACTGTAACGGTTTGGCAACATTTGTTATTACTGACGGCCTATATTCCTATAAAAAGGCTGCAAACACATGTTTCTACATATTTCAAAAAACTGCTGCATTTTCGGGGAAAATGTTTTTTTTGGAAAAATCCAAGATGGCAGCCAAGACGACAGACATGTTGTTAATTGATTGTTGACAGACATTAATTAAAAGATATTTGTTGTTATGAAAAGTAATTAGCTACCTGTAAGTTGCTTACATGCTATAGCTTGATCTTCTATGTGCAACCTTTTGGGAAAATGTAGGGGAAGGATGGGTAAACTTGTTACTGGAAGTAGGTAGGTTAACCTAATAAATGTTTTGACTATCAGTTTTGAGGTATCCTTGTGGTTGCATGAAAGCAATGTTTCTCAGAAATGTATAAACCTAACTGACTTTGTTATACTGCTAATTTACACGACGGTGCAAACGCAATAAACTATTTCGAAATATGCATGCACTATTCACTTTCTACTGTAACTGCCTTGTAATCCTTTAGGGAGGGTATTTTTGCCTTAAGGATACTTTTCGCTAAACACCTGTGTATATGGTGAAAAAAGTAGAAAAGAATCAATGTGAGAAACGAAAAAAAAATTGAATAAAAGAAACTGTTTTTAGGAAAAAGTTAAGACCACAGTACTCACCATAAGTCCACCAAAAATACCCGAGTGGAGGACATTTATCCACAACTTGCGCGGAAGAAAACACCCAGAGAAAGGCCAGTGTTAAAACAACGGGTTGTAGTGCCATAACTGCTAGCAACTTGCAATTGTCTAGGTCGAAGGCAAAGGCAATTTAGAACAAAGCTGTTATTTTTTGGCGCGCTTTTTGTATGACGCGAGCGTACATCTGAGGGTGCTTTTGATTGACCCTGTTCCGTGTATTCCCGAATAAGAATAAAATTTCAAAGTTATTTCTTGATTTGCAGAACAATCAAACATCAGGTTCAAAGTAATGATTTGGGCGAGAGATACAACTAAGTTATGCTGTTCTCCTAACTCGGCAGAAACTATGGCCAATACGATTGAACAAAGTTTCTACTTTTTTGTTCCTATTCCTGAATAGAGTCAATCGAACACGCCCTAAATCTCCTACTTGCGTTCAACTTATAAAAGCGTTCGGAGAAGTCAAGGAGAACTCTGTGCTTTATCAGAGTACAAGTATTATTTTTTCATTGATGGATTAAACTTGCATTGGCAATGTTGTAAAAGAAACATTGAAGATCCTGTTATTGCAACCAAGCGTAGACAGGTTTCAATCGGGGGTGGAAGCGGAATCTTGAATCATGAAAATCACGGCTAAAAAAAATGAAGGAATCATGAATCACAACATCTCGCAGGCAGTGAATCATGAATCATGCACAAAAAATGAATCTTGAGTTTTTGTTTTATGATAACACAAATGAATCATGAGTCATGCAGAAATTCTATAAGTAAATCATGAATCATAGGTCGAAAACTATCTGGGAATAACGAATTATCATACTGAAAAGATTCCGCTTCCATCCCCCAGTTCCAAATGTGATGTAAAGCTGAAAGGTTATTATATGTAATGACATTACCGTAATTCAGCTTATTTTCAAATCTGGTCTTCTGGTCAGTGAAGTGACACGAAACAAATGCCATATGCAAACCTTGATTAACAGGAGGAGTAACAGATTTTGCATCCAGTTTTTCCCGATCAAACTAGTTTGATACTTATTGGGCATCTACACAAGCATTGTCACATAAATGAAGTAGCAATTGCAGATGTTAGATGAAATTGCATTTTTTATGCGCTTTTTGCAATTGTCCAGTTTACAGCTTCGAGAGAACTTATTCAACAACAACAACAAAAAATAGAGAAAAGACGGTTATATGGTACAGTAACTTGAGTTTAAAGTTGTTCAATTCAGTTAGTAAAATTTAGAAAACATGCCCAATCTTCATGCTTTAGAGCATTGTCACATAATGTCGTTTTCTATGCTTCAAATAAACCACGCTGTTGATCTTTCTCAGAACTCTTACCGTAAAAATATGAGAAGTCCCTCAATAATGAAGATGGAACTTACTGTATCTGAGCACTCCATTTTCCAAAACGGAACGAATATAAAATTGGAGTACTTGTACCCATCGGCTTGTTTTTTGATGTTTATTTTTCCTTGAAAATATTCAGTCTACACCTGTTGAAGCCATTAAACTTTTATGCAATTGCATTTGGTAACTGTCGTTTTTATTTTGGTTTGAAAAACTGTTTCAATGTTATAATGCGATCTTGTGAAACAGCTGTTGGCAGAGGAGAACTTCATAAATGAAAGTTTTTGGACAAATTTCGCCAAACTTTGTTAACAAGATCTTTCTACAAGGCCAACAGTATCATTGTGTAAGAATCAGCATATTGTACAAACTAAACGTTCTTCTTTGTTGACGATAGTAAGAGTATTTTAGTTTCTTACCATTTATTTTAGCTTTGTAACACCTGACTTTCTATAAAATGGAATCTCTTGTGCTGAGCTAAGTACACGAAGCTAACTTGAGCTGAAACAAAAGAAAAACAAGTACAAAAAAATAGTCTTGTCATTTACTATGTCAAAGAAAAATAAAAAAATTGACTTTACAATAATTTTCGCATATTAGCACGTTCTGCGGCATGGAACGTTTGATTTAGCCTGGTTTTCAGTTATATCAGTAAAAGTTGATGTACTTTAAAGCTAAACCTCGAAAGACAACTGAAAGCCGTGGTAAGTTAAAGTAAAACTAAAAGTCATTTTCTAAATCTTTATTTCTTTGAGGTCGGATTAAGTCTTAGTGTGACCTCATTGCTGCTGTATCAACGAGTTAATCGCCTTATACCGCCCACTTCATTTTGCGCTGTCGTTTGGAATGACAAATGACCCGCTTATTGAAACAGCTGCGAGGCATGTTTCAATATCCAACGTTTTAACAAAATGCCACAGTCTAAAGAACAAAATTACTAGCGTCGTGTGTACATGTTCTTTCACTTACACTTGTAAGACAGAGCTTTGGAACTCTCAGGGGGCTGAACACAAGTCAAGTGCAAAAGGGAAAAATGATTCGCTAGTCAAAAGATTTGCAAAGTATCCACATATAGTGGAGACCTTTAGAGCCTTTGCACACTTTATTTGACAACAAGGTTGCAATTGTAAGAGAACTATTTTTTTTTAAAAATCACAATTTCCTAAGCTACCGACTCTCTAACTGTCAAATTTACAGCAGGCTACATTCTTTTACATGTTCAATTTAAGCCCTTAAGCCGTATTATCCAAAGTCATATTTTTTCCTTTCTTGTTATACCCCCTAAAAGTTTGTGTTGCAAACTGAAATTCTGGGAAAAACCATAAACGTTTTGTTTTGTTTTTGTATTTTCTCGTTTCTTTTATGGTCGTAGGGTTAAGTTTGCAAAATATATCACGACCTGAC
>JAOBRG010368927.1:0-11975 GCA_027574985.1 Umimayanthus nakama | reverse complement strand
TATCGCAGGTATTGCAAGTATTGCAAAGCAGTATAAAAAAACAAATGTCTAAAGCCACGTTCACACTTCTCGTTAAACAGGTTTAAGTTAATCGTAGTTGAAAATTAGCTTGACAGTTGCAGTACTCAAACTGGCTTAAAACCTGTATAACTAAGTTAATTTATCGTTAAGGCGTTTAAATGCTCAGTTCAGACCCCGAAAAAACCCATAAACACATTACAAAAGCAAGATTTTAAAGTCGAACCAGTTTAATATAATCATGTTTAGTGCTCGGGTATGAACGCGGTATAAGTTAAATGAATAATTTCAGAATGGAAAATATTGCAAGTACTGCAAATATCGCAAAGAGGGTCCTGTAGGGGGGTCTCCATACCATTTCCCAGCCAAATTTTTCTCAAACTCCCAGTCCCAACTGTTAGAGATCCCAGTGTATCAGATGAGAATTTAAACTCCACTCCCTTTTTCCTGTGTTTAAGAGACTGCAAATCCCGTTCCCAGTAACTCATATCCCATTTTACCCATTCAGGACCCTATGCAAATGTTGCAAGTATAGCAGATATCACAGATATTGCAAATATCGCAGATCAGTAGCGCAAAAATTACAAAGGAATGCCTTTACACGCACAAGTCTCAATTCTGAAAGAAAGAGGCGATTTGATGAGAATCAGCTATGGAAATAGAGCTCTACTCTGCAGTAAATGTTTTATAGGCACATGACAGCTCAAATTCTGAAAGAAAATAATGATATTTGATAAAAATGGAGCTCGATTTGCGATACCTGCGAATTTTGCGATGGGGTTTCTTCCGTCTGATTTTCTTCTCAAAACTTAGACATTTCTAAATTCTGCAACACTGATTTGGGGTATTTGCAACATCTGCGATAGTGATAGAAATTCTGTTACCTGTGGATTAGCAAATAACTGGACCTTGTATAATAGCATGCCTAACACAGTACTTGACTTAGAAAAGATGCTTAATAAAAGTATCGGAGCTTCGAACTCTTGTTTTTCTTCTAACTAAAAGTGTCCCTCTTGAGATAGATAGGGAATTAAGTTATTTTATAGCTTCGCTTCAAAAGTAACTTTTGATATTATAGTGAACTACGTTGGTACTAGAGTAAAACAATGTGTAATGCAAATAACTTTTAAATCTGTTATTTTTTTTTCATATAAACCTTCCTGCTAAACTAATGCCTATCCATAAAAATAGCTACGATAATATTTTAAATATTACATGTCATCAAATTTCTAACCTCGGTTTTGATTATTAGAAATCGAAGTATTAGGCTATAAAACAACTCGAAAAATACTCTAGTGAAATTAAATCTTGTTTATACTTGTGGGGTAAATTAAATCTTTACTAGGTTCGGGCTCCATATTTAAAAATTAGTTAAAGTTGGTTTTAAAACAACTTAGAACTATTTGGAAAAAAGTTCAAAGGTCACATTAAAACGCTGCTTGTAACCTAAGAGGAGTTCCTTGAAAAAAAACTCTAAAGAATGTTGTAAGAAAAGGCTAGTTCAATTCAACTTTGGTCGCTTTTGGTTTGTCCGTCTAAACAAGATTGCAGTCTTTTTGCAATTTCGTACTTACCCCGAACAAAGTTAGTGAAACCGAATCATTATAAAGTAAGTATCCCGGCAAACTAAAATGTTAGAGAGATTTCTAATTTTGAATGTAGTTTTTTAGCGGAAATAATTTTTGTTGAAGAAGCTGCCATGACATTACAAGATACAAGCCGCATTACCAGAACTTTACCGCGAGACTATAGACTTACCAGGGTTCATATTTGCATTCTTTCTTATACCAAGCCGGTGTTCTGGAGAATTATGAACGGCAGCGATCTAGAAAATAATCAGCAAGAGGGCACTTACTACGCACTTTATTTTTCCTACCGACAAATTTTTGTTTGGTTCTTCGTTTTTCAGCCCCTTTTACTATCGTCCGTTATTTGTTAAAGATATACAGAACTGGGCTAATGCTAATGAACGGTAGAAACGTTACATCAGCCGAATCGGGGCTGTGAATCAGGGCCACTGGTTTATCACTAATTCTAAAACTGTCTAACGTATAGAGTCGTTAGCTAGTAAGTTAGAAAGTTAGTTTCAAACTTACTTTTTCGCTTACTATTAAATTACCTACTTTCTTACTTAATTTTGTGCTTAGGGGATTCAGTTTTTTAAAGAGTTTGTTTTCGTATCGCATGCGCACCAGACCTCCACTTACCACTGTACCAAGACGCGTGGGCAAATTTAATTCAAGTTTAATTGCACGCCTCAAATTACGGGAAAATCGGTCATAAGCAAATCTTGACAACAACAAAAAAACCCAAAAAAGCCGTTGCGAATCCTCAACTCGGCTCCCTACGGGCCAAGTAATTATGTCAAAACCAACCTAACAAAGTTCGAACACCATCAAGCATAATCAACTACAGACTTGAGCAATTAATACAAGAGCAAACAAGAAAAAGGTTGTAATATAAATCTACGTTCTGAAATAATAGCATTCTCACTTACTTTGCTTCCGTATAATTTAAACTGGTTGGTGATTACAAATCCCGAAAGTGCTGAAGTTAAGATGGACGACAATATTCCGAGGACGCACAGTCCCATTATGATCCACAAGATGGAAAACAACCTTCCAATAACGGTGACCGCTGCCCGATCCCCATATCTACAACGAAGACATTGAGTGTCAATATGCTTTATGTAAGATATACGCTATTATTACCTGTTGTCAGCTCTGTTATTTGTACATTGTTTTTTTTTATACATTTTTATTTATTAGCAAACATGTGTTACAGTTTTTCCTATTATATGTGCACGTATTTCTTTTCAACTTTACAAAATTTCTTTTTATCTTAAAACTAAAACATTACGGATTTTACAGTTTCTTTGGAAAATATTTTCAAATAAAGTCAGTTTAAAGGTGCAATGATAGTAAGATTGAAAGCGGGATATCTTTTCTTAGTTTTTCGGTTTCTTTAAGGGCTAAAGAAAGGCTTCCGTTTATTTGTTACTAATTGTATTTTGTTTTCTTTTACGGCGGATTCCATTTCCAGCTGATATAGCGATTTTAAATTTTGGTTTGTAGCAAATAAGATTTGGGTGTACTTGGTGACGTTTGCAAGTAAAAATATACTGTCTGGCGTTTAGCGTTATTAAATCTAAAATTATTTTCTTTGATGTTTTTAGGCCTAAGCATGTAGCACTGCACAGGTTGATGTTTGGGTTTTTACAAGTGGAAAGAGATACCGGTACTCAATTAGCTAGTTTCACTACTGTAGCCCCTTTTGTTGTCTCCAGGCAGTCCAGCGATACAGGCAGCAAATTTAAGTTTAACATGACATTGTAACAACTTTATGGGTCGATGAAATTTGTGTACGTTGTTATACTTTTAGTGAAGAATGCTGTGGTTGTAACCAGGCATAGCTTTTAAAACTAATGAGAAGAGTTGACTCAGGTTGAAATTGTTTGCGATATTTTGAAATGTTACGATCGCCTAAGATCACTGAAGTGATCCAAACGTTTTCAGACAATTTTAACCAGAGTCAAATCTTCTCATTAATTTAAAAAATATTTTTGTTGTTACTTTTGACGTTGTTGTTGTTGATGATGATGATATTAGATATTTGTTTTTTTTCTTTTCAGTTTGTAGTAGTATGTATTTGGTAGTGCTATCCTTGGAATTAATTTTAGCATAGTCTTACTAGTAAATTTGTAATCCAATCTTACCAGGCGAAGAACCACTTATCATTATTATTAATATTATTATTAATATTATTATTATTATTACTATTAAATGTGTTTACTTTTCTTTAACTGAATTCTTCTTACAAGAGTAGAAGAAATATTAAGACTTTGCCTTTTTATTAATAAATAAATACGATCATAAAACAAGTATTTGTGTCGTATCCGGCATGACACAAAGTAGGTTACTGTTTGCCTCACTAGCTTCCTACTTCGATACACCATCACACTCTAAAACTGTATTGTGAAAGCAAACTATTCTTGCCTTATACTACAGACAATTTATTTTGTCTAAATACCATAATCGATCTACTGAAACACTATTGTAAAAGACAATCCTTCGTGCATTCGTGATAGTGCCCTGTCTTTCAATCTGTATGAGCTCTTGCTCAAAAACCTTAAATTTATTTACTAGAACACTGTTGTATCAGTGCCGATAGTTAAAACGATTTCGTTTGTCCAAATACTACAATATACCTCGTATATCGACCTTTGATGTCAACTTCAATTGCTCATAGACACTCCCTCTAAGCAAATTATTCTTGCTAAATCCCCCCTTTTGTAATTTGCTAGAACACTTTTGTAATTCTTTTCATTTTCTTCTTATTTCTTATAACACTTTCCCTGTGACGGGCCCAGGTCACAAGCAACCTATAATTTCCCGATTGCACCCTTTTCTTTTATGTTTCGTCCTCAGTTACCAGTCAGTCATATTCCATTGCCCGACAATTCTGGTTACCTCGTTGAATCATTTACGGTTAATTCAGTTAACCAGCAATTTAAATTACCTATTTCTAATATATTTTTAAAGCAACTTGAATTAAAATATCACTGTATTTGTTAATAATTAGCCAAATAAAACTTGTTTCAGTAAAGTTATTGAAAGAGTTATAAATGATTTACCCAACGGTCGTCATAGAAATAAAGGCCAACCAGCACCCATTAGCAGAACCCCGCAGGAATGAAGGTGGGAAGTCGCTGTTGTTTGAACGAGTCTCCTGAAAGGAAAATTTGCACAAAGTGTTAAGATTTGAAGTTTGGTTTCCATTTAATTGTCTCTGACGTAAGAACAGAACACAATTCCCTTGCAGGATGGTCGAGTCGCTTCTGACGTAAGGATCGTTTGAAACTGTCGCAAGAGTGTTTCCCTAAAACGGTATAAATCGATTGGCAAAAATTATACCACGGAGAAGATCGCTACGTTACAGAAAATAAGATAGAAACCAAGCTTTAGTGTTAATAGTTCTTTATGCACTAAATGCTCACGGAAACAAAGTTATAACGACTGGTTTACATAGTAAACAATTTAAAGTACAACAACTTTCTTTATATGTAATTTATTAAGCAACCTACGTTACCTAAAACTACATACTATCTATTACATACTGAATACAGTAAAAACCCGCTGTATAAGAACCTGTATTTTTCACGACTTCAGGCTAAATCGGTTATAATATTTTACGGTATTTGTTAAGAAAAGAGGCTTCTGGTAATCAGGTTCTTAGAAGGTTCTTAATTTATTTAGATTGAATAAAAAACTGATTGTCTATGTTTCTGGCAGACAATATGAAAAAAATACAAACAATTTTACTGTAAAATGATTTTTCTTATACTGAGCTTTTTTTATGATCCAGCATTCATTTTTCCATATTGGAACCAGTTTTTATTTGCCAGCCTGAATACGTTCTTATATTTTTGGTCGTTAAAAGTCAAAATGAGGGGCTTTAGGTTCTTAAATAGCCAGGTTCTTACACGCGGGTTTTTGCTGTATTAAAAAAACTTACGAAATACGGGAAAATTATAAGTGTTTCACGGTAGGTTTGGTAGTATGGCTATGCTGTTGTGGTGCCTAACAATACTGACCAAGTTTTCCATGTGGTTTCGAGAAGCGATTGTCCAGTGGACGGAAAAATATTTTTTTAATACTACTATATATTATTTCACGCCCTTACTGCATGTAGGATTGAATCATATCATATTGCAGATCTGTTTTTTATTCCTTCTCTGGATGGCTATTTTCGGTTCTCATTTACAACTAAGAAAACCGGTTGTTGAAATGTGCCTTGCCTAACTAGCTGATAATTCACAAACCATAAGACGTTTATTATCTTTTGTAACTGGAGGTAAGAGCAATCACTTTTTTTGTCATTTTAAGGGTCCAAAATTAGTCGTAATTTGGTCTTTAGCAAGATAGTTTAAAGTGGCGAGTACAACCGTTTTAGTTGAGTAGGCGACGGAACCAGGCGAAACTGATGTAAACTATTTTGCTTTTCTTAACCAGCTCTGAAACTCGTTGTTATAGCCGTCTACTTACCGCAAGCCATATGATAACCCCAGCAGCATAAATCAAAATTACTGTGCAGGCCAGGATTGGCAAGCTTGCAACTAGTGCGAAGACAATGGGCGACTTTGATGACGAGGAATCTTTCTCAGTGTTGACTACAAACGCAACCCCAGGAGACTCAATTATTGATTTATATCCGTAACTCGTAGCGTAGGTTTCCTGCCAAGTGTATCCATAGGCTGGAAAACTCAGGTCTGTTTTGTGCGAGACGTTGGACTTAAAATCCTTGTCAATCAGTTGCTTGGCTGCTTTGTTCATTCCGTTAAATCGGAAGTCGACGAACGACTCCCCATGACTAGCACAGCTGCCGCAGCAAGACACGGCTACTTGTTCCAACACAGGAGGAAAGATTCCGGCCACCTTTCCATCTTGTAAACTGACATAAGGTGGATATTCTTTCCAATTAGTGGTCAGTCTTTTTTTGCAGCGGCATGTTTCTACAAAGAAACCAAGTATTAAGGACTGGATCTAAACAATCTCGGAGCGAGTCGGGGTATTTAGAAGGATCATGCGCTTTTCAGAAGAAAGCATAGTTTCTTTAGATGATGAGGGGATCTGGTTGAGGTGATTATTGTCATGAAAAAAACTGCTTCAAAATATCTATATCACTGTTTTAGAAAGACAAACGCTATTACCTTTACAAAAAATATTAGTTTTTTTTCTGGTTATTAAATAGACAATAGGCCACTTACAACTACTTAGTAACTGTACCATTTGCCGGATTTAGACGTCAATGTGTCAGCTGATACCAAGGCACCAATAAAATGATCCGTTTTGTATCCTTAGCATACATCTAAACATAACGTCGAATTTCATTCTTGGGTCGCCTTTAAAACTTGATCAAACTTGTCTAGATACGGTGAATGTTTTAGCAGTTTGACGTGAAAATCCTCCCTAACTAATGAAAAAGTCCAACGGCTCTAATATAGGAATAGCATAATACAGGTTACATACGGCAGAAGACAACGCATCTCTTGAGCATTACTCACCGGCCGATACAAAAGCGGCTGGTCCTTCTCCTTTGCTTGTAAAACCAGAAACTTCTATTCCATACTTAGCGTAGATTTCGAGAGCAGTTAGCTCACGAGCGTGGGTCTGTGGTGACAAACGTTCCACACGCACCACGGGTGCGTCTACTTTTGTGCCCGCAATGGATATTACCCAGTACTTTAGTGTGTAACCAAGAACAAGGCCATTTGTAAGCTTGATTGGAATTGGTTGCCAGGTAACCGGTATTGAGTGAGTAGTAGCCAAGCTCTGTGCTGTCAGTTTTGCTGGAGGAGCGCTGGGAACTAATGACGATGATGCAGTGCAAATGCATGTACACAATTAGACGCGATTTCATCGAATAAACCTACTTAATACTGGCAGGTGGTCAGGATGCCGGATTGATAAACTGTTTACGAGAGGGACGTAATGTGAACTGTTTGTTAACGGAATACTACACAATAACAGTAACATGCAAACAAACTTACAGATAAACAGCTGCAAAAACAAATAGGGGGTTTGCAACTGATCTAAAATTTTAAAAGACAAAATAGGTATGTATACAATTAAAAATGTGATAGGTAGTCTAAAAAATCTTTCACTGAATTTTCGGCCGCTCCTGTGGCCTTCATCGGAGTTTTGAAAACACAAGGTCGAACGCACAATACAAAAACGAAGTAGAAAAAATTGAAATTAAAATTAAGTAGGTTTTATAAGAAAGATCACTTGCGAATCCTCCTTTTATCTAAATAAAATCTTTTTTGTTGTTTTTTGTGTTGTATACCCACTGATCGCCAATCAGATGTAATGAAAAAGATTCATTCCTGCAGTTGAACTGGGATACAGAAATTATAGGGTTGTTAAAAGCAAACCATACCGCCAGTTTCTGTTTCGATGGAATATTTTCCTAGCGTGCCTGGTCCTTTTCTTGTATACGCCCGGATGTTAATCATGTAAGTGGTGAACTTTTTCAAACCATAGAAGTTAAGAGATTTGTTGCAAGCAGGCAGCACGTGCGTTGTATAGACACTGCCCTCTCCAAGGGTCCCGAATGTAACCTGGTATCCCAATATAATCCCATTGCGGTGCTGAACGGGAACATCGCCCCAGGTCATCGAGACAACGGCTGAGCTTTCTACGGTAAGAATGACTCCGGCTGGAAAAGCTGATGGCACTGAAACAATTAACCACATAACAAGACTCAAAATTAAAAGGAAAAAAAATGTAGTTCAAGGGTTTACCGTTAGTATTCAAAAGAAGTCGATCAGATAACTCGACAAATAATTCAAATTTCGAGGTTGTCTGAAACTAGTCATACTTAACTGTAGTAGTGTGTTGTGGACTTTACGAATTATACTGTTTGCTGCCTTTTCCCCCTCAAATAAACCAGATGAGCTACTTAAGCCAATCTTTGTGTTCGAAATTTCTTATTTAATATTTTCTAAATAGGCAAACAAATAAATATCAGTTGTGAACTAGGGATTTTAAGATGATCTGTTTTGCCACGTCTTACTTTTTCGGACAAAACTCACAAAAGAAATTGTATCTAAAAAAATGAGCAGGTTTTCGTTCCGTGTAAGATTTTTACACTTTGTCAAAACTCTCGCACATTTTGCTGTAGTTGCGCAAAGCTGTTTGAGTCACAAATTTAAATGAAAAACTTGTCAAATATTCTATTAAGCATTCTCTTTCTTACTAGGTGCTGTTAAGTGGTATGGTAAAGATAACAATAATAGTAACAATAGCAATAATAATAATAATAATGTTAACAATAGTAATAAACTAAGACATACATAGCGCACATATCCATTAAAGTTCAAGGCGCTTTACAAAATATTCATAAGAAAAAACTATGCCAGGAGAGAAAATTATGGAAAGTGAAACTAGGAAAAACAAAAACTACAAATAATCAATTACCTACTATCATCTAACTACTATAAAAGTACAAAGATTTACTGCTAATAAAATATTAAAATTAAGTGTTTTTAAGATGTTTTTTAAAATTAACTAAATAGGGTGATTTTCGTAGGCAGTAGGGTAGGTTGTTCCGTAATTTGTTCTGTAATCTGCATAAGCAGAAAACGAACAGTCGCCAAACGTTCTGTAGTTGGAGCCAGGAACAAGCAAAAGTTCGTTTGAGACGGAACGAAGACAGCGAGCAAACTTGCGATAACGTAATAGGCTAGACAAGTAGATAGGGCAGCTCATCCAAGGAAACTCAGGTTTTCCTAATGTTGCTGGAAATCAGTACATACAGTAACCCTGGTTAAATGTTGCATCCGATTGGCTGAAATCGTTTGAAAAGATGAAAAATATTTTTAGAACCATATTAAAGAGTCACTAACGAGTCACTAGCGGTTCCCCCTCCCTTCACTCCCCGTTCAAATCTCAAAGTTGTTCCACAGTCCCTGGCAACCAGTTAAGCTACTGTTACATTAGTATTGTCAATTGACTCACCGTAGTCTTCTGTCTTAATAAAAATATTTTTGCTCTTTGGTCCCTCCAGGCTTCCCCGCGCGGCCAACACATAAACCCTGTACACTGCGAAGGGGAACAACCGCTCCAATACAGCTGTTGTTGTACCACCATCCACTGTCACATTTCGCAGAGATGGCGCTCTGGTTGAATTGGTTTCCTCAAAATAAACACGATATACGATACCGATGTGTTGATTTGCTGTAGTAGGAAGGGGCTGCCAGGTTACATAAACACTAAAAACGCTGATGTTAAATGCGGCGACGTCACTAGGAGCAGAGGTAGGAGCTGTAGAAGAGTAAGGTTGTTTAATAAACCTTAAACGGTCTAGGTCGGTTTTTTGAGATTTTATGAAGAGTTTTATAAAATTTCTTAATTCCTGTTTAGTAGCTGTTACGACATTTCTGACATGCCAACTCTTGTTAACGATTCAAAAAAGGTTTTAAGCACGGATAATTGTTTCGAATTTTATCAAAAAACATGTCATTTGTTTGTCGTTGCACTATCAATTTCGGTATTTAAGATGGTTTTTCATTAAAATTTTAATTCAATTAAGCAAAATATGTACTTTAAAACATTTTTGTTGGTAATAATGTTCTAATATTTACAGCAGATTGGGGCAGGTACTTTAAAACAGCTAAAATTCTCCAAAGAAACCTTTTTTAACAAGATTATTTCGTTCTTTTGGCTCTTTTAACCACAGCAAAGGTCTAACTAGCACGTGACCGTTACGATTTAAAAGGTCGTAAACTATTTTTTAATCATACCACGTTTGAAGGCAAACGTTCAAGGAATATGGAAATTCACACATGTTTAGCCTAACGTATTGCGTTTAAGGGTAAAACATGTAGTGAGCACAATTCTTACCGTCATTTTGTTTACTCACTTATCGTTTGATTTGTCTTTAACAAACTAAAAATAAGGTCAGTAAGAATTTAACTTACAAACGGACACATTCTTCAGTCTCTAGTCGCGAAGATTTTGAATACATTTGCTTAAAAAACGTTTTTAAATGAAATTATAAATGTACAAATTTACTCAGTAATGTTAGCCTATTCTCACATCTGAAAAAGCAAGTCGAAATGCACATGCACTAAACGTTGAACGTAATTTTAACGTAACATCTACCTGTAGATTGGAACAGCAACAACAACAATTACAACAACAACAAAATAACAATTTTATCAATATTTATTATGAAAATGTTAAAAACAGTAATTATAGTAATAATAAAAATAAAAACAGAAATAAAAATAAAAATAATAATCATAATCATCATCATCATAATAACAATAATAATAATAATAATAATAATAATAATAATAATAACAATAATAACATCAATAAAAATAACTGGGTATTAGAAGCACCATACAAAACCCTGGAGCTTTTAAAAGAGCACGTGTCAAAGGTAGTTGCATCAAGGCACAATCTACCAAGTTTGTCAGTTTTCTTTAATTATTAAGTGATTGTAATTTTAAAACATTTCCCTAACGTTGCGAAAAAATACAATTAAACTAACAATTTCACAAGTAATGTTATACGAACCAATTTTTACTTGCAATTTCCGACATTGTGTTGGCGACAACATAGCATTGCGAGGAGCAGCAGATATGTAACACGCTGCAGTCGGATTCGCACCGTTGCAAAAACTGAAAGAACGTTTAGCAATTTGCGTCGCAAAACTTGGTAGCTGAATGATTTGCAGGGGGAACGCACCGGTGCTACACGCGCAAATATTTCATGCAACCTGCTTCGCAACAACAGCGTTGCCTTGCGAGTTGCAAAAACATTGCCTCGTGTAACAGGGACACTTGGTAGGCTTGCATGTCACAATTTGATGTCAAAAACTGTCCCAAAGATATCTTGATTTCAAATGTTTAAAAATTCTATTTCGCTCATATCCCCCAAAATTGACTGAAAGACGAAAGAAATGTGCAATCACAAACAACAGGGTAATTGTTTCAAAAAATATTCCCTCCTACCTTCCGCCTAAGCGCTTAAAAATTCAATCGCGTTCTTGACAAAGTGTTCTTGTGAGTTATTCTTCATCTTTACCTTTCTGTCTTTAAGTAATCTACGGATGTTCACGGGCAAGATCATGCCTGCAAAATATACATCCTAATTTGTACTATGACGACCGGTGCAGTATGCATACTGGAGGATGCAATTTGAAAATTTGGGAAGTACTCTTTGAAAAGTTTGTCAAATAATTCGTTGTTTGTTAATTTTTTTATCAGTCAAGATCAGTTTTAATACTTAAAAGTGCAACTTAAGCCTGGTTTTCACGAGCGACGTAAGGGACGGAAGCACAAGCGGAAATGCTCTTATGTCAGTTATGTCGCCGTGAAAACGGGCTTGACGCAAGCATAGCAACGACGGAAGAACAAACACAAATATCAAACTCCTTTCCTTATGCTT
>JAOBRG010368916.1:0-11977 GCA_027574985.1 Umimayanthus nakama | reverse complement strand
TTACATACGGAAAACTAAAAACACCGCTCAAGGTGAACGGTAACATTAAACCAAAAGGAACGAGAGTCGTTACTTTCGTAATTCTACTGCCTTTCCCTGCTCGCAAATACGCCGCGTACGTTACGCACTCTTTTCCGTTAGTAAAGGCTCAGATCACCCAAACTGGTTTCGAATATTTTATTTTTTAAAAAGAACAACCTGAGGTTGCCAAACCTCGGAGCCAAAACTCATAAAATGTTTCAATGCAAAGTGCTATTCAAGTCAAGTTATAATGCCAAAGCTAATTGTAGTTTTCGCAACGTCTATTTTTACATGTTTACATTTATATTTAGCCCAATGAGTAATCATGAATTAAAACACACTCTTTTTTTAAAAAAAGTAAATGTTGGCCGAGCCTCACAGTTTAGTCTTAAGTTTTTGCACAATTTGAGCCTCAATTGTTCTTCAAATGTTCTTGTTTCGATCATATCAGTTATAAACCTCGATACTGTCATAATATTTGTAGTTAAGTTTTTAAAAACATGTGCAGTTCAGTTTGGGTTTTTTCTCTGTTCACGCAGTGTTTTTAGCTGCAGAAAAACCTGCAAGGAAACGTTTTTTGAACATGTAATGACATTAGGTGTTGTGTTTTTCAATAAAAGCTTTCAGTTAAATTTGAATCAGAAGCCGGGCCTCGATTTTTCTTAGCTTTTTCTCAATTTTTCGGCAAACTTTGGCCTCGTTCTTTTAAAATTGTTCTTATAACAATAAACCGTGTAACTTAAAGTCTAGAAACTTTAACATTGATCCTTAGCCAAAATTTCTGCACACTGCTCACAGAATGCTGCACGAGTTTTCCCCGCTAGGAGCGCATTTCCTGTGAACCTGCATCGAACAGGAGTTGATTGGAGAACCAGTGGTGAAAACGGCACCTTGGTGACGCCACTGGTTAGTGTTTATATCAAGTACCTGTACCTTCATAATGGAGTACAATCGAGTCAAGTTGCTAAGGCTGTGCTTCACACAGGATCGGCCCCCAAGGACGTACACCTTGCTCCCGTCTGATCCAAGCGGCGGATTCAACTTGTGAGCCCGTGGGCTCGCCACACACTGCCACAGGTCAGAGGTTGTGTCATAGATCTCACAACCCTGCAGCTCGCAAATGTTCTCCATGCACACAAAGATCTTGTCTCTGATAGCAATGCCTTTCGGCCTCTCGCCCTTTGGAGCTTTCATTGGGGACATCAGGGACCAGAAGTCTTTGCGCGGATGATATTTCTCTACCGTCTGGCACGAGCGTAAATTGCGGTCCTCGCCACCGATTGCGTAAATATAGCCGCCGCTTGCTACGAGACAGTTGCCACACCGCTCGACATTGAGAGAAGCCACCATTTCCCATGCGTTTGCTTTGCAGTCGTATTTTAATGTCAGTCCGTCGGGTTCGCCGAGAGTCGTGTTTCCACCACTAACGTAAAGGCACCCATCCAGGCTAGCCAGGCCATGCCCCCACCTTCCGGGGGAGAAAATAGAAGGAACAACATCAGGGATACTCGGCAACTGCGTCCAGCGGTTTGTCTGTGGAGTGTAGCAACAAGTGCGACCGTTCACGTCAACTGCGTACACCTGCCCGTCACAGGATGCCAGTTCAACCGTATCTGTGGCAGTTTGGGTGTCTTGCAGTGGTTCTAGTTCTAAGCACGCGCCACGCTGAATGTCGTAGCAAACGAATTTGAGTGCGTTGTCTCTACAATCGCGCTGCAGGGAAAACAGATAGAAAGCCGAATAGCCCGTCCTGGGCTCTTCCCTTTGAAGTATCTCTGACAAGGCTTGCTGCGCTCGGCTAAAACACTCCTCATTTGTCTTGACCAGTTCTTCTTTCTGCAGAGTTCTGCGAATGTATTTTTGGTCAATTAAGCCCACGCGAATATTGTTTCGAAATAGAACCTCGAAAAACTGCGTTCGATCGCCAAGGTTGTGCTTAGTCCACGCTACCAAGCTTTCGTACACCGTTTCTTCTCCTGGCACGTCTAACGCATCGCTGGATAGGAGCTCGTCGACTCCCGCTGCAGACAACTCTAAAAAATCTTCAGTGTTGGCCACCTCCGTGAACTTCTCTTCGACAAATTGCCGTGCAATGCTTCGGAGGCTGACCAAACCGTAGTACTTAGCAAACGAGTGAATAGAAAGGCAGTTCAACACGGATACCGTAGATTCGAGGTATAGGTAACATCTCAACTTAAGCTCTTCGAGGAGCAAGTAATCTGCAGCAATCCAAAGTTCAATTGCATTCAAGTCATTTATACGTACAGAGCCGGTGTACATGTAAGACAGAAGATCCTGCGTGGCACATAGTTCCGGTATTTGGACGTAAACAAAGTCTTCTTTTCTCTCTTTCATGTCACTTGTAAACAGTGTGTAGAAGTATGGACTGCTGGCAGCCAAGACAACTCGATGAGCGCGGAAAATGTCGTCATTAATTTTCAATGTGACATCACAAAATTCTCCCCCAACACGAAGTTTGTTGAGTTCTCTCATAAGTTTCGGGCCGCACTGCGTAACCGACATGGCGTATTGGCTTTGGAGTGTGTTCACTTGAGCTACGGACGATACGGTATATTCACCATAGATGTAGGTTAAAAGTCTTTCTACATCTGCTTCTAGTTGGGCCTCTACTAAGTTGATGTCATTCTCCTTGCCATTCGGCTTTCGGTCATGACACCAGTTTTGAGCGAGCCTTTCGTAGAAGTGCGTACTACTCGCAGCTAGAATCGCACTGTGAAAACAGCATTTTTTGGTGCCGACTTCAAACGCCGCATCACAGAAGTCCTTGCTTACTCGAAAGTCTCTCAAGCGCTTCACAAAATCAAAGTTGTATTTTGAAAACTCGAGTTCCCAGTCGTCTTTGTCGTCCATCGTTATATCCTTGGTAAAGATCAGAACAGGAGTGTTTTAGCATAGAGTCACAGTGTTAGCAATTCTAACTTGGCAGAGCATGGTACTAAAATTAAGATGATATAAATAGAACCATTTACGTCATCTGTCTGCATTCGGGAAGTACAATACGCTGTGGCAGCTTGCATTCGGAAAGTATTTCAAGTGTTAAAAGGTCAATGACGCACGTTGCTCAACTGAATGACATGTTTAACAAATAATAACAAGGTGTGTGTTCAGTAAACATGTCAATGACGTTCTTGTTCTTTTTTCAGTATTTTCATAGCGTCAAGTTTTAAAATTTGGGCATTTTTTACAGTTTTAATATTAATATAAATACGACTTGCTTACACGACTTAAGCGTTCAGAGCTCGCAAATTTAATAGAGCTGATCAAGCATCATCGATGACTGATCAGTTTAAAACGTACTACGTAAAGGATTTTCCGGCCACCGGGCCGGAAAATGCGTCTGTGCTTGAACTATCAAGATGACCCGAATCGAACTGCGTGGTTTAAGGGGGGCAACACCTCAAGTTTTGGCCGTGGCAAAGGGATTTTTAGAGGATATTTAATTAAAAGAGAAAAAAGCTAATAAAACGCAAAAAAAAAACCGAGCAAGTACCACTCGTCGGATAGTAAATGAGCAGGCGGATCATTTGTTGGATTAACTTTATAAGGAAAACAATGCATGCAGCCATTCTTCTACATACCTTAAGGCCCATGCAATCAGACGCATCATTGTTGACTAACAGCACGCCACCTTGTTGGGCCCAGATTGTTGCATCTGTTTGCATGGAACCACAACAATGTTAGCACTTGTTGCGTAAAGTTTGAAACCGATCAAACTTTTAGGTCCGTGCAAACGGACGCAACAACCCCCAACACGCAGCAATGCCATTACTTCACCTTCTAGCTTATTGCTTAAGCTACTCAAGCACTACTGACAACTAGACTGAACTAATACATACTGAATACAAATAATAACAATACAAAAACATCAGAAAGATATTTTTAAAAAAATTGTTATACACTCTTAGCTGTTGGGAACATTGAATTGGTTCACAGATTCGTAAATTGGCTGAAAGAGAACTACATAGTCTGGTAGATAAGCAACCAATTAGTCCAGTCAATGGTTTGGGAAGAGAAAGTATTTGCCTTTTGCGATGGTCAGGTACTGCTTTGGAAAAGCGTGAGGGTGGGTTATTGTCCATGTAATTTGTTAATCTAGTTATAATTAGTAACGTGTGGCTTCTTCACATATTTGTATCTTGAATTTTAACAATTATTCTACGAGACCGCAGTGAATATTAGCTGATAAATAACAGAAACCAACAGATGAGCGCGGAGCGCGAGTCCGTTATAATCAGCTAATATTCAGAAGGTCGAGTAGAATAATTGTTGATATAAATAATTGCCGACTCAAAAATAACTTCCATTTGTTACATGACAGCCTCACAACCATGCGTTTTCCATAAATAGTCAAACACTAGAATATGAGCTGTTAACCGGTGACAACCGAACCAATTAAATTGCTTGAAATCGAATAACCATTGGACTGTATTTAATAATGGAGTTTACTTTAGAATAAAAACAAGATGATGGGGAAGGGACGAAAACTTTAAAAAAAAAACGTCAAGGCAACGTCATTTTAAACAGTTACATTTTCTTAAAACGATGTCTCACTTGCTTACACGGCACGGCCGTAGTGTAACGCTTCGTTAAAATCAACATATTATTGATATCTGTATATAATTTAATATTTGAAATATGGAACAAATACGAAACTACCGTAAAAGCTCTAAAAAGCCCCCGGGGGCTTATCAAATTAGAAAGGAAAGGCTTATTCAGAATTCTTTGACAGACAAAGACAGAATTACACGATGTCCATGGAGTTTGAAGTGCTACGCAGCTTTGATATCAATTATGAACTCTTGCGTAACACAACGAACACTAGGCTCTTAAAAATTGAAAAACAGAAATAAAATCTATTTTTTAACACAGTATGACTTCTGTTTTAAAGATAACAGCTTTTTATTGAGGGAGGAAGGGGGAGGCAGAGGTTTATTAGAGACGAGGGGCTTATTAAAAAGTTCAACCTCCAGACAGGGGTCTTATAAGAGAGAGGGGGCTTATTAGAACTTTTGCGGTGTTACGTGGTGGATTGTTTCTTTGATAACCCCGATTCGTGAATGTGAAGGGTGAATGTGAATGTGAATGGTTTATTGCAATTTTAAAATTACAGCTGAAAACTGAATTATTTAAAGTTTTACAGTAACATATGATATCTAAGTATAACTACTTTAAAGTGTATATAACTAAGTGTAAAAATATTTACAATTGGAACAAAAGAAACTGTTCTGTAGTCTTTTGGTTTTGCAGCTTGGGACCTTAAACTTCCGATTGTTTCTCAGTCTGTAGCAACATTTGTTCGCCTCAGGTACCTCGGCTCCAATATCTGTTATACCTCGCAGTAACTCCAATATCTGTTTTAATCGTGTATACGTGACCATATGCACGCATATATTATATCGTTGGTATACAATGTCCAATATTTCGTCTTTGCACTATGATTATGAGTACAAGACAAGGATGAACGTAACTGTTTTTAAAAATGTTTCCCCGATTTTTGCGCAAATGAACCGGCTCACAGCCCAGTGCCAACACTCCATTTCCGATTCCGGTTTATAGTCTGGTTTTGCTATAGAAACAAACTCTATGAGAACACGTGGGAGGGTACAAGAAACTCTGACTAAAAATCTTTTTCAAATGTACACAAAATTAAAACTGTTATTTTCTGATTACAATGAAGAACAGTTTTGCCTGCTAGCAGGTTCACTTGTCAAGGAATAGAAGAATAGACTGATAAGGCGGCGAGCGAAGCGCACGATAGGAATTACTGAGTATTGATCATCTGATAATGACTCGGGGTTACTGACGCAAGCGGAAGCGGGGATGGGGTGGCGATAGGGCACTCGGTACCGCTTGCTCAAGTGTTTGTACTAGTGTGACAGACTCATATTCCGACCCACCTGTATACTTAATACTCTCTAATTCACCATATAATAGGCTACAGTGCTGAAATTGGGAGCTATAACAATTGTAACACATTAAAGAACACTGCGGCTTCTCCTTTCAATTCAGCTCCCAAACACGAATTAATACAACCAGAACAATATCTTTATTTGTACTCAATGCTCTACATGTTTTTATATTTGAGATGTTTGAGGTTTTCAAACTAAGGAGAGTACAGGGTATATGAAAAAACCAGTGACGGTTAACAAGTCATATATCCCTACAATATTCAATTAATATGACGTAGTGCTGAGTTTTTCTTTTAACGGTCTATAGTTTTTTTGTAAACAGTTAGGAAAATTTTGTTTTTCATCTAGATAAGTTGCTGTCTTTGTTCTCATCAGGACCAAACAATTTATTTTGTCTGGATAATGTAAGGAGAATTAACATCCTGATAAACTCTCTAGGGGTGAACGATAGGGTTAAAATCTACTTAAAGTACATGTAATTGATATGAGGAGGTTTAGCCTTACCCCATGAAACAGATGCTCTTACGAAATTAATCAAATAGAACTATAAATTTATGCGTGAAGATGCTGACTGTGGTTAATACTTACGACATTTCCGAACCTCTCTTCTTCGAGAGTAAAACTAAAAATTAGAACAAAGTATGAAAGTAATTAACTAGCACATACGCCTCAGATGCGTAGTAGTACGCTTCACAGCTTCCAAAGACTTGAACCGGCAATAGTTTACGCAACTATAGAAACAATTGATAAAAGATGATCTTATATTTGCGAACGTAGAGAAAGTGTTGTTTTCGCCTTTTTAGATAAAACTGCACTCTTCTAAACAGCTGCTTCAAAATTGCCAGACCGTGTGAAGACCGCAGAGCATGATGGGACCTGAAATTGGTCTTATTTATCAAAAACGCAGGGCTCCCACAAATCCTTTCGTGAGTGGTTTTTCTCTTTGCAGGTGTCAACATTTATATTCAAAAAAGCCTGTCAAAGTAAAGAGTCGATATTGGAGCCGTAACGAATTTTAGGTACAGTCATGAGTGGTAAAGAGTCTTAAGGTGCCAGTGAATTTTGTTGTTGTACATTTATTGCAGTATATTTTTGTATTGAGAACCTACACTCTCTATTATGCAAAGTCAATGAAAGTAGTAAAAATCATTTGTGCTGCTTGAACCTCGCTATTCATTTCGGTTCCGTTATCGACTATTTTAAAACCATGACAACCAATTTTGAATAGCTGTATCCTGGCTGCAGCTGGTCAGTATTTGGTTCGTTTGATCATGCACGCGATTACCCGAGGGCGATAATCCGATGTATTGTCTTGTTAGGACTGTTTCCGGTTTCAAGTAATATAAGACCAAACTCATGCAATTACCCCATAATTCATTATTTTTACTTTAAAAAAACTCCTGCCTATTAAAAACCAAACGATTTAAATTAAAGATTAAATTTGCTAGAGCTTTCATAGGAAGAAAAAAACGTAAGAAACTCGCTTAGATGTTCGATTTTTAAACATGGTTCGGAGCAAATTTTTAATCTACACGCTGCTCTTGCGTTTGTCTAATGACGCATAACAAGTGCTGTGCATGATATGTGAGCTTTGACATCATTTTTGTTTACTATGGTCATCTTTATATGGTAATAGCCTGATAATGCTTAAAACCTGATAAACTGACTTTATGTGTTAGTATCTAGCAACTGTCTGATGGAAGGAATCGCGAATCGTTAAACTCAGAAACAGCTTCATGTTAAAAACCAAAACCGACAGCCATGAGCAAGAAGCATACAAACAGCTTGCGAATGGACTCTATGATCTTCAACAGCACGTCGATGAGTTGTTAGATCTTTGTGATGTCACGCTCGAAGTAAAAGAAAGGAAGATCGTCGGTCACCGGGTTGTAATGTCAGCAAAAAGTCAAGAATTTTACAAAATGTTTCAGCGTCGATTCTACGAAGAGAAAGGCAGCCCTTCGGTAGGTTCTAACATCAAGCTTGACTCCGTTGCAGATGAGAATCTTTTGCGTCTTGTTTATCCTGACAAGACCGACAAGACAAGATCAACAACGTCTATCGTAGACAATAAATCAACTTGTCTCGGTATTAATAGTCAAGCACTTTTAGTTTTGATGCGACGCATGAATAACATGAGAAAAAACCGAGAGTTCTGTGACTTGGTTTTAAGAGTAGAAAACCAAGAATTTGCGGTACATCGTGTTGTTTTGGGCGCCCGATGCTCTTACTTTCGTAGCCTTTTCACAAGCGACATGAAAGAGAGGAAACAAAGGCTAGTGACTCTAGATTTAGTACAGTCCGTATCTGTCATGGAAGACCTTCTAGTCTATATCTACACTGGGGAAATTGAGTTAACGGCAAGCAGTTCGTTAGAACTTCTAGTGGCAGCCGATTATCTTCTTCTTGATGAACTCAAAGCAAGGTGCTTGGTGTTTCTGTGTACAGCGCTTACTGTGGAGAATGTGCTACACGTGTATCGCCTTGCTGAAAGGTACGACAGCACAAACTTGCTAAATGCAGCAGAAATATTCGTAGCGAAGAACTTCACTGAGGTTTCAAGAAGTGATTTGTTTCCCAGTTTGACTGCTAAGGAACTGGAGGAATTTCTATCAAGCGACGAACTAGACATAAAGGGAGAGAAAAAGGCGTATGTTGGATTGTTGCTCTAAGTTCCTGGACAAACTACAATATCAAAGAAAGGTCTAAGTTCTTTAGCTCCATATTGCAACAACAGATTCGCCTAAGCCTTATCAATAGGAAATTTATTCGAAAAGTTGTTCTAAAAGACCCTCTGGTCACGGCGAGTGAAGCGTGTTACAACAACGTGAATGAATACTTGTCATGCAGTCATCCGTTTGGTCACGCAAAAGTACCAAGGCCAAAACATGGGTACGCTGATCATTTTGTAACTTTCCTCGACTGGACAGGGAAGAACAAGAAGTCTTTGTACTTTTATAATGCAAAGAAAAACCATTGCTCAGAGCTAGCTCCACTTCCGGGCGCGTTCCCTAAGACAGCTCCAGCAAACTTGCTCTATTGTGACGGTTATATTTTCGCTATCGGGGAAAGATTTGCCTTTCGTTATGACACACAAACCAATGAATGGTCAGCGGTTGCTCCTGTACCGGCTTTCCAACCTAACCCGCAAAGTGATAGACCGTTCGCACCTTTGGGCTGGCAAGGGGTCGCGTCTCTTGGCGGCGTGTTTCTGTACATCACTGTAACACACGAGGATCATGACCCGCTCATATGTAACTATGACCAACCACATACCGCTGGACCCACTTGGCGCTACAACAGTAGGACAAACACGTGGGACACTGTAGCCTCTCCTGGGTACCCTCGGCACTCCTCTTGTCTCCTGTCATGCGGCCGGTTCCTCTATGCTATCGGTGGATCGGGCACGGACCAAGGCCTGGTCTTGTTAAAGGACTTGGTAGAAAAGTACGATCCGGATAAGGACCGGTGGTCAAAGGTCTCGCCCATGAAAGTTGGAATTTCGGACTCACCGCGGGGTGTGGCAGTTCAAGAGAAGATTTTTGTTATGGACAACTTTGGTTCCTTTCAGTTGTACAATACCTTATCAGACCAGTGGCAAATATTATCCAGCCCGCAGATCGAAAGGTAAGTGTAGTCCCCCTCCCTACCCTTGTAGCTATAACAATGCTCTGTCAAATAAAGCTACCAAATATGGCTTGGGAACTCAGGAGATAAGGGGTTGTTTACCTATGGTCAAGAACTTGGCTTTGGTTTACGTTACACCGAGTATTGCTGTTGACTTCATCCTACTGAGGTTTGCCCTCACACTGATGCTATTAGCTAAACCACAATTTTTGATAACATGAATTAGTAGTACACAAAATCATGTCAATCGGGAAATCAGAAATCGGCAGAATCAAGAAAATGTTGTTTAAAGAGTTGCTAATACAATTATAGCAAAATAATCAAAGTCATCAACAACAACAACAAAAGACTTTATCCGTACCTCAAAGTAAAATACATAATAAACTGAAAACAATTTTTTAATTGAGACAAGTGAGGGTAAGTGTCACAAAGAATAACCTCGAGGTTAACCAATCTGAGTAACACATAACAGTTATTTAGACTTGGTGAAACAAATGATCGGGGGATCAACTTAAATGTAAATGAACATGACACACTAAACAGAGAAAAAAAGATACATAAAAAAACAGAAAATGAAAATATTTTACTAGTATAGAAAAACAAACAACAGCAATATATATAAAACAGATCTGACGCTTTAATGTATAATCACATACATGTAGGCAAAAGGATTGTAAGTAAATGACTTCTTAGATTTGATGCAAAACTAAATGTAGTAGGTTCATAATGATTGTGGTAGAACAGCTTGCTGTGATCTAACACTGCCATCATTGGCACCTTTCAAGCCATCTTGACCTACAGGTAACCTGAAACATAGCTTTTAAAGTTATTTGCGGTATTTATATTCCATTGCCTGTAGTTTCGTTTAGATTTGTGTTGACCAGGAACTCATTTCAACTAGCTATGCTTAGCTGATGCTCCAATTTTAAAAACACCGATTAGGCAAATAAAACAATAAAACTAGAACTAAGTAACGAAGGGTTATGGAAGTGCTGGGAGTAGCTATAAGCAAAGAAGTAAAATATGCTCGTTACATTTCGCAGGCTAATTTTGAACAAAACAGCTATTGTCTCTACTTTGTCCCTTCGATAAATATAACAACATTTATGTCATTTTCAAATGCTAAAATAATTACTGTGATGCAAACAAAATGTTTTTCTCGCGCGCGCTCTGATCTTAGCAACACAAAGTCAAAGTTACTGAGCTTCTAAAAGGATACCTCGCTGTTTAATACAAACCAAATTCCGACATAAGATCTTTTTTTCTTTTTGTTTATTTGCCAATATATATACAAAAATAACAAATACTGAAGAGGATAAGTTCTTAGCAAGGAGTCCCCTAGAAGCCATTAGCTTTTTCAAGAGGGGAGCTCCTTGTAGTATTAATTTAGTTCTTATATTTATGTATAGTCTGTCTGAAGGGGAGTCACGGGCGTGCGAGTTTTAAAAACAGCCAAGAAAAATACTTTTACACCAGTTAAGTATCAAGCAAGCGCTATTGAAAATCTATAACCAGAATCTATAACAATTATAACATGCCATGATGTAAACAAGAGTGCAATATGCATACACAATGGGATTGTCGGTCTCATTCTCTTTGTAAAACGCTGTGCAGCATTCGTTTATATCCCCTTCGTGTTTCGGCTAGCAAACATTTCTTGCCTTATTCTCGCTATTGTTTATGTCTATATCTTCTGCAATAACCATTTAAGATTTCTTCGATTCGAGTTTGACAGAACTAGCTGGACATGCAGCGGCGTCCGTTCGAGTTTCAAATTCAATATTCCGAAAATCCAACTTATACTTTTTTTTTTATCTTCTGAACTTTCTGTGTACCACTGCGTAGCTGTATAGATTCAGTATTCAGAACCGTTTTGGCACAGATCAGAAACATCTAGATACGATCAGATGCAGTCATACTCATTGATTCTGACCAAGACACTGAGTGTTCACAACTGATCATCTATCGCCGCGCCAGCGAGAAAGCCAAAAATCGACTTGCCTATTCAGTCTTGCCCAAGCCTACTCGTCCATATTGACCGTCACGTGTTGCTGCTCACTCGCTACGATTGCTTGCAGCAGTTACTTGTACTGGTCTTCCTTTTCCAGCACGCTTGACGCATGATCATTTATCTATGGAGCCCGCGAAGGGCCATAGCTACTCTTTTTTTATGTCGACATATATGTCGACATATATCTCGACTCGAAGTTATAACGCCGATATGTGGTCATATATGTTGACATGTATGTCGACACATATGTCGACATTTATCTCGACATTTATCTCGACATTTATCTTGACATTTATCTCGACATTTATCTTGACATTTATCTCGACATTTATCTCGACATTTAACTCGACATTTATCTTTGACGGTAAATCTGTTCACGAGGAAACGC
>JAOBRG010368905.1:0-11978 GCA_027574985.1 Umimayanthus nakama | reverse complement strand
GGAGCGGCGGCATTTCTCCCCCAATTTCCATTTGCCGCACTCAAAAAGAAATTTGAAATTTTGCAGTGTATAGGCTTTATGTACTTAATTATTTCATTTACAAATGCTGAAGACAATCAAGTAAGTGCTAGTATATTTAAACTGGAAAGCCATTTCCACAGCCACAAACATCTGCAATTTGGTTAGAGACTTTCCCTGCACAATTTCAACTTGTTTATTTTTTGTATAATAATAAATCCAAAAATTGGGATGTCACACTTGCTTTCTGCATTCCAATCACTAGTGCATACAGTGCTTAGGCCATGTGAAGGAAACGTAATAGAAATGAACATGAAAATCTCTTCCAAATGCTACAATACTGTAAATCTGACCAACTGTTGACACATGTTAACAAATATCATGACTAAAAACTTGTATGAAGAATGTTTGTTCGTGAACACATTTAATAAGTTTCTTACTGTTATGCATTTCTGTTACAGAACTGAGACTGAGGTCACAGTTCATTGAGAATGAAGGTACATTCAATTACCTTGTACATACTAGAATTAATTCCCGTTAATCAACTGTAAAAGTTGATCTGCTATGTTTTGTCATAAATCAGCTGGTTTTCAGGACAAGAAACCCACAGTACAAAGAAGCTGATCTAGAACCCTTCCAAATCAGTCAGGATTTTTTTCTTTTCCAAAAGCTATTTTAAGCCTTGTAACAAGTTTTTTTTTAAAGTTACTGGAAATATAATACTTGACATACAATAAACTATAGCATATATATATGTGTGGAGAAGGAAAATATTTTTTTAAACAAGTAATCAATTTAACTAATAATTAACATTAAGCTCTTCCATTGTTTCCATTGCTATCAGTGCCTTCGATATTTCCTTGTCTGATGTTGGGTTTTGGGCTGTAGCTAACCAATCCAGACAAAATGACTGGAAACGAAATAAATAAACATGTAATTCAAGAAACGGCTGCATTCTAACAACATAACATGTAATATGCAGGACTAATTGACATTAACTACGAACAGTTTCTCAGAAAATCAACAAAGTTTAAGCTTTTTTCACAGAGCAAGCTTCTTGAATAATAAGATGTACATGTATATTGCTGACAATGAATCACATAATTATCCTAAAAGTGACATGACTGCACATTGATGCAGTTAGGTCAGTGCTTTCTAATATCCAGAAAGTGCAAATTTGTTTAAAAAAATTGAAGCTCTGGTTGTTGCAAGCCCAAAACCATACTACAGACAGGAAATGTTGTTTGAAGTTCACAAAGCACTGAAAAAAGTGGTAAAGAAACAAAACTGATCAAATTTAAATTAAGGTATTACTGCCATATTCAACTGCTCTTTGAACTTGACTCTCTCACACCTGAAAGCCCCCACTTCACAAGTGAGACTTTTTGTAGCAAGGTCCTAGAACTCTGTGCTGTCACCTTCTTGGATGAAATCTAAAATCATCAGGTAAAATTATATCTATGGCTCTTTTGCTTTTTCTAAAGCAAGAACTTGCCAATAACTATTCCTAGTATTAGTGCAACAATAAGATAAATGAGTGTTAGCTGCGGCATTTGGCTAGTGTCCTCATTAGTAAAAGCAGACAGGGGGACAGTTGGTTGTTCTGCCTCTGACAGCTGCTGGGCCACATTCTTCCTCAGTCTTAAAGTTTCTTCCTGTAAAACAAAGAGTTTGGGATTTTAAAATCAAAGTTCGCATTTCACTTGTGGGCATATGAAAGCCAACTACAGGTTCAAAGTATGCTCAGTATAAGTGTACCAGCTACAACAAACAGGAAGGCACTGCAACCCTCTTATTCTTCACAATGCATTTTAGTTTTTATGGGGCACCCTGTTGTTTTCTCATCACAAACCATTCTTTGGTCCAATGCAGATAAGTTTTAGGTTTTCACTTGGTGTTTATGATAATTATTTTTACACAGTCACAATAAAAATAGTGCACTTTTGTTTAACTAGCTAGAGCACTGGCCATACACTATGCAAAAAGATAAGAAGTTTGATTTTCTCAAAACAATTAAGACAAGCTCTTAGGAAAACTGAAAAGTTCGATTTGATATATTGTTAAACTGCCTTTTTTGGTTTCTACATAACTTACAAGTACTCACTTCAAAAGCGATGAAGTTAATGAGAATGAAAGAGTGACTCTGCAAAATAATGTCATGTTAAAATTGTATTTGGCAAAATTCTTAGGTAGGGTTAAAACAAACTGTCAACAATTGACTGCTTAAAAAGTCTGTCTGACAAAAAATATAAACTTGAATTTTACAAAGAATGATTATGAAGAAGTTAGGAAGAATTAAGAACTAAGGTAAGTGCTGCTAATTTTTTGAACCAGCACCTTTGATAATTTATGCATATTTGTTCATAGATAATCCTTACCCTGAGTTTGGTGTTTTCTTGTTGCAGTGCAGTAACATCCGGTCGTGAAGTTTCTGATAACTGAAAGGCAACAAGAAAAAAAAACCCAATTAAATTAACATTATTTGAGATCACAGAGTTGACTTCTCCTTCTGTTCATGTCTTGTGTGTGTTTAGAAACATGCCTGTGCCCAGAAAACATTACACAGCAGACAAATTCATGTTCAGTGGATAAAATTTGCTCAATGTACAATCAAAATAAAAGATCGTGCTAATATTAGGAATTTAACTGCTGGATAAAGTCATCAACCCTTCATTAAACTGGCCCCAGAATATACACTTTTATACAATGATCATCTAGAGTAACTGCAAGGTGTTCTTTGGTTTCCAAATTTGGCTGGTGAATGACTACTAATTTTGACTTCTTTCTGACAGTGCTAAAAAAACTTGCTTAAAAAGTAGTTCAGAAAGAACTTCATGGAGAATTTGAACTGCCAGAAACAAAATAATCTAAACAAACCTAACACACAAGAAACATTTTTTCTATGCTGCTCCAGCCATTTTTAGAGTAAGAGAGGTCACTTGGGTAACACAATCAATCTGATAAGAGACAGCACAGTGTCATTCTCAATGACTTCAATTTGAGGCCCAATTCAGGGGCTCTCAGTTCTTAAAAATAAACTATAGGACATTCAACAACTGTCTGAACCCTGGCTGGGCCACAAAAGGTTACATGTTTTAACAGTGGAATGCTCTGTACACAGTACGCACTTGGGTGGGTGTAGTCTTGGGTGTGCTGGGTGCCTTTGTCGATTCCCCTTGTTCAGGGTAGGAGCTACTTCGGGTATGGGAACCTGCACCTGCTGAAGTGCCAGTGGTTGTAGCTGCTGGAACAACAGGTGAACTAGGCTCCTGCGAAGGGGATTCTTTAGAAGCAGTGGCCTCCTTGACTGCAACGTCACCCTCCTGTCAATAATGAACAACATAGTTATAAAACGTTACATATCAAGGCCTGATATCATTTATCAGCATTCTTATTGATGAGTTTTGGAGCAGTTAGAAAACAAAAAGAATAACATAAAGCAAAAAAATTCCTGCCATCTACAGGTGAGTTTCATGTCACATGCCTCAGAACTTTTTCACATACTCACATACTCAAACGTTCGATTCACACGCCTCAGAACTGCTTTTTTGTCTACAAGTAACTCTCTTTTTTCTTTTGTTTGTGAACATTTAATAAACAAATTGTTTAAAAAGTATGAAAATCACCAGTCTCAATCCTGAATTTGTGACAATATAAAGTAACCATGCCCCAGTTTCCTTGCACAATTTGTGAGGAAGTCCCATTTTTTCCGAATGCTCGAATAGACAGCTTGGACTGAGTTTGATCAATAAACGGCAGAAACTCTATGTTCCTGTGAGTTAAATTTTCAAAATTCCCCAGAGGAGCATTTTGCTTGACCACAGTGGCAGTCCTCTTTCCCTTTTGTTTCTTTTTAACAAAAATGAAAATTACGAAAAAATTTAGTATCAAATGAGTACGATATTTGTCTCAAAATGCTGGAAATTGTTATTTTAGATACTCAAATTTTTAAAATTTCTGGGGGAGCATGCCCCCAGACCCCAATAGAAAGCTGGCACCTTCCGTGCTCATTCTGCCCCAACCCCTTTTTGAAAGATCCAGAATCGCCCCTGGAGCCGTTAGAAATATCACACATCCAGCGATTCTTCATTCTTGGCATCTCTGAAGTTTTGCCTCATTTACATAAGCTGCGAAGAGAACATGGTATTCTGATAGGGCTACAAAACTATAATTTCTGAATAAAATTATTGACAGAAACAATGTTATGAATTTAGCCTAACAAGAAATTTTGAGATTTTATTTCTTAAATTATCTTTCCAAGGGGCGACATTCAAAACTCTACTATTTCAACAAGGATGATATCAGCTAACTAGCACTTCTGCCGTCACACAAATCTGCAACTTCTGAAACCTGGATTTAGCTTCAAAAATGCTACAGAAAAAGAAATTATGCCCTTTCCAACCATTTCTTTTAAGTTTCAGTTAACTTGCAAGTAGATATTCTATTTTAAACAAGTTTGTAAGTTAAGTTCATGAGAAAATGTATGGAGTAAAGAGTTTTCTTTCATAGTTTTACTGGTTTTCATCTTTACATTATTCTTCATTGCAAAATACACTAAGGCCCAGTTATTCAAATCTTGAGTCGCGCTAAGCCTGGGTTAGCTCTGCATTTGGCTGTGCAAAGCCAGATCAATGTTAATCCTGGGTTAACTCTGTAGGTTTAATAGAGATATTGACCTAGGATCAGTATTAATTGGGTTTTGAACAGCTAGGCCCAATAGTACAATGTACCGGTATGCTGAAAATTCATTTCAAAATATGGTAATTATTATTTTATCTGATGACCACAGCGGAAGGTGCAACTGGAACTGTATCATTTTATAAAGGAAGGAGGAGGATTAATTGTAACTATATGTTATATATTACAACAGGGGGTCAAATGGGAAAAAGGAAGCTATTTTAGTAGGATTTTAATCCATTGCCAAACCTAGACGCAACTTGTATAACTAGACATGCCACCCACTTGCACTGACTTTTATGGACTTGCACTGACTATAACTCCATGTAAGTCTTTCTTGAATATACTCACCGGTACTGAAGTATTTTCAGCTGGAAACTCAAAAACACATTTCAGCTTTGAATCCATCAGTGCATTCGGCTCTGCTTCCTTCCACTAAAAGTGAACACCAAAACTTAAGCTACAATGTTGCTCAACAAAATAAAAACTAACTGCAATTCCGGGCTGTCAATACCACATTATCTTGCGACTAGTTGACAGAAAATATATTCTGTATTTGGGGGAGTCATGAAACAACAAAGTAAAAATGAAGAAGCACTAGAAGTCGCAGCCAATTTTCAAACTGTCACACATGTACAATAGCTTTTTGTAATTTTCGCTCAATAGAAAGCAGCAGAAAAATGTCATATTGCAAAGTGCTTGAGAAGTTTCAACTATTTACTAATCCTTATGACTAACTAGTGTTCAAACAACAATAAAATTCCAATTGGTTGCTCTCGATAAAGGTTTTGTTAAGTGCAGTTTGCATAGCTTTTAAAACCAACTCAAGTTACAAAGATACTTCTCTGATGTGTCACTGATCATAAAGGGTACTTGCCTGGCAGCAAATGCAGTATTAAAGAGGTAAGGGGAAAAACTGTTATTGTGTATATCAAGCCAGTTACAAAGTTTTTATGTAGTAAATTTTCCATTTGAAGTTAACAGTAAAGCAGAAACCTCCCCTTAAACTTTCAGTATTTGCAACAGCCTCAAAATGAGACACTTAAAAAAAAGTCCAGACATTTTCATGAATGCAAGATGGATACAAGCTTTTAGAAAGCAGACAAGATGCAAAGCACCGAGTCATCTATCATAAGCTCATATCCAACAAGGGTGAGTGGAATAATTGTTTATAATATACCAAAAACTAGATAAAAGTATCTCCATTTATATTCTATCCAACATAATGTTTTGGCCAATTTGAGGGGAAATTTTCCTTGAGAAATGTGCTAGTTTCCATATTTGGTCAAACTGCAGGATACAGGATATATACCATGAGTATAGAGCCATTCAGATTACTAGAAATTCAATATCCAGTGTTTGGTATTAAACAAAAAAACTTATGCATAGCTAGCAACTATCCTGCATTAATTTTCAATACCTTAATTCAAAAATGTAAACTTGTTTTCCAACCATATTTTTCTGAGCCAATTGAAAACTAGAAGTATTGTCTGGAAGCATCTACACTTCACCAACATACTTATACTTGCAAATTCCTTGGCATTGCTAGTCCTAAAACACATTAACTTGCACCGTTATTTGCTTTCCAGCAGATATAGATCTAAATGCAACACTTACCAAGTTCTCGTGAGAATCTGTGTAGCCATCGGGTACAAACATTGTCTGAACCATAAACTTGTGTTTGCTTTTCTCTTTGGGCTCTGAATCGAATGGTTGCAGCATCACTATTGTCAAGGGCAAAGAGAAGACAAAGATTTTATTATTTCAGACATAACACAAACACCACCAGTCCAAGCAAATATTATCCTCCATTTTTAAAAACTACAAAAAATCAATATTGTAGTATAACAAAATGTAAACTTTCAACCCCACAAACAGTCTGTTAACGCATTTAGTTCGTAGGAAAAACGATCACAAATGCAATCCTCTCGAGTCTTGATCATGTCCACGTACGTACGCACACTAATTGTTGCAAAAAAATCGCAAGAGCGCACTTTTCTCTTCCGCATTTATTGGCAGATCTTTCGATAAGACTTTACTTATAGGATGAGAATAAGGCTTCAACAAGAAAACAAAACTATTCAAGTTTCAACTCACCTGCAACCTCCACCACTCCTTTTCCATCGACAATGCCACTGTTCGGTCTTACACAGTATCGCTTTGGCGCTGTAGTTTTAACTTTGAAACAAACTTTTTTGTCCGTCGGATTCGTCAGCTTCAGTGTAGACGTTATCACCTGCGTAAACGGACCTAATTGTGCGAATACAGAAGAAGTCTCAAGTCAAAACTGAACGGTTTAATCGACGTAGCACCAGCTGATAAACTCGTGGCTGAAAAGAAGTCAGACTAGTGACTACGCGCGCGTTTGTACGTGTAAACCAGAGGCTTTTAGCGGGAATATTTACCTCGGAACCTCAGTTCTGTTGAAGGCTCAAGCTTCAGTACTTGTTCAGGTTTCGACATATTTCAGATCATTGAAAAGATCACTGAAATCAGGTAAAAAGAAAGGAAGGGATCCAAGATTTTATCCCTCTTCTTCTACCGAGCCTAAACAATATGGCAGCCAGCTCAAAACGATGACGAAAGCAGGCGAGCTAATGCGCATATGCAGAGAAAAAACCGCTGGTCAGGCTCTTGCTCTTGTTCAGCGGGTTCACCCATTTTGGCGGAAATTTTGACTTCTTTCCAGATGGGTAGGTTTCAGTTGATGTCTGTGCAGCTTTTTTCCTGTTTCCTTCCGAAAGGTAAGGAATTCATCAGAAACAAATCAAAAAGTCTTTTGAATAGTATACTTTTGCAACACAAGTCTACCTGCAACTGTTGACAGTCTCGAATATAAATATTGTTAGCTTGTCTTTCATGACGTTATCGATATGGCTTCTACTCTCGCGTGTTCGATTGCAACTTTTAAATAATAACAACAACATTCAATCACGCTTTTTTCGATAGTGTGTAACCAAAACAACGCAACGAACTAAAGAAGCCAAATTGGGGAGGATGTAGAAACGAACACTGCCATTCCACTGAGAAATATGTACCTGTCCCGGATGTGTGCAGTGCTGAACTGTCCAATCACAGAAGAACAAGCCTGGGCCATATGTTATCAGTGCCTGGAATCCGTCCAAGCTCAGATTGGATCAAGCAGAGTTAAAGGGAGTACCCTCGATATTTATTGCGGTCAAATATCGACTAACAGTATATACCTGAGTGAATATGGAGGCGTGACACTTGATTCCGCCAAGACCAGCGAAGGTACTATATTTGGCGTTGCGTGACTGACTGCTGTATTTAGTAAAAGAAGATCAAGATGACAAAATAGTCGGAATATACAAATCTTTATCTCTTAAATTACTCAAGTCACGTTCACCAGGAACAGTACTATGTCTTGTAAAAACAAGTAGTTACAAACCAGGGCAGCTTTACATTTTTTTGACTTTTGTGTATTACATGTACACATATGTACAATTTTTGACAAGCGAAATCTGTCTAGTATGATATTGAGTATATATCTATTTACCTCAGAAAATCCAACCAATAATAATAATAATAATAACAATAACATTAATAATAATAATTTTAACTATCATTCATTTAACCCTAATTCATGCAACTTGTGTGTTGACTAAGAGAATGCAATTTTCATTAAAAAAGCAGCTTATTTCATCTAATTACTGACAACTTTGCAATTGATCTTACAATTTTGTTGATCCCAATTGCAATTAAAATATTTTATCACCATTTTCAGCATTCACCTCGAACATTAAAAAAATCTAAAAATTTGAAAATTCAGGATGCAATGGCAGTCACTAGTGTTGATGTTAATATGGCTGTGGTTGCCATGGAAACCAATTAAACACCTCATGGTTTCATTTAATTGAAAGTACAAAGGAAGCTCATTATATGTGCTAAATATCAAGTTAATTGGATGAATGGTATCAAAAGGGAAGGGGTCTGATTGGCCCCCCTCTGCCTTAAGTCTTTGCGTGATTTTTTTAGGTCACAGCTTTGGATCTGCCTCAGGTTGTGTGATCCACTGATGCAACATAACTTTTTGCTGTTCAGATACAAAATGCTGGTGTAGGGTAGTAAAAGGTCCTATTAGTGCAACAAAAAGAACTCTTCCCTTCTCACACCATGTGACCCTTACCTCCTATCCCATACCCCTCTATTCCTATGAACACACTTAGAATGCTAACAGACCTGAGCAAAAAAAACATTTTATGATTACCTCTTCTCTTAGCTAGTAGAAAATCACACTGTCTTCTTCAATTTTAAATATTTCAGGACATTCATTAAAAGCAGAGAGTGAGGTAAGTTTAATTAAATGAAAAGTGATTAACTATTTGAAGATAATTTATTTTAGGAAAGAAGTACATAAATCTAATTGACAGTTTAATTTGATGAGGATTACACATCCTTAGAAATGTCTGTTTTCAACTTTCATCACTAACTAACCCTGCATCCTAGCCAGTGTGTTTCTTTTAAGTTCAGGAATGGAAAGTATCTTTTCTGGGAAGTGAGAAACAGTTAAATAGCTTTTAAAAACTGAGATTTTTTGTGTTTCATCAGATCTTGTACTATGTGGGTACTAGCATATATCAGGCTCTTGACTACGGCATCAATGAAGATGAAGAGAGGCAGCTCAGCCCAGAGCTTGAGTACCTCATACAAGAAATGGTGGCAGATGTGTTGGATGAAGGCATATCTGATGATGGTGATGGAAGATCACAAATCAAACTGATAATGCAGGTGGGTCTCAGTTTGACCTGCGAACTCCTGGAAATGTCAAACAATAGGTTTACAGCTAACTCAAAAAAGTTATCTTCTGAGTTGTTGCATTGTTGCATACCCAGACCACAATGCATTATGGATGTAATGTGATTTTAAATTAATGCCTGCAGTGCATGCCAAGACCGCAAAGCATTATGGTTCATATTGCTTTCATGGCTAATACACCAATGTCGCTGTCTTCGCAAAGCATTATGGTTCATATTGCTTTCATGGCTAATACACCAATGTCACTGTCTTGTAGAAGGCACCTACAATGCTATTTAAAAATGTGTTAAATCCATGGCACATTGTGGTCTGGGTATGCAACAAAGCAGAATGCACAATGCAACAACTCAGAAGACAACCTTTTTTGAGTTAGTTGCACTTCTAATGTAAAATCCTGGGCTTAATGGGATTGTTAGGGGTCTCAGCCTTCAATCTGAAAGGACTTATAGATAAACTTAGTGAGAATATTATTTTTGTTAGAAAGAAGACATCCAAGGGGAAAAAGGTTATGTTTACACACTTCACAGAGAAGGAAACTACTGTGCTAATGTGTGGGGTGGTACTAGACATGTACAAGTTCTAATTAGACAGGTACTAGGGGAGGGAGGGGGTGGGGAAGGCGAATTATTATGAAATAGTTCCCAGGGGAAGTGATTGATACATATGCAAGAAGGGAGCCCATGCTTATATTTGTGCCCCATGGGAAAATAGTTGTTCCTGGCAGGCTCAAGTTGTGGTTCCAAAGGCCCCAGGTGGGAATAAAGTTGGAGGACAGAGCTATTCAATCTCTTTTTCAAAGGAGAAATGAAGGGTGCTTACCGCTTGTCAAGGGATAAAAGCAATACCTATATTGGCTCCAAGTGGAGAGAGGGTACTAGAGTCGCGCCCAAGTTGTGATTACATGTAGGTGGGGCTTATGGGAAGGGACAGGGGTGTTTTACTTATAAATTTGGATACATGGCCAAGGTGGAAATGAGCTATGTTTAAACATGCCTCAGGCAGAAGAAGCTGCGCTTAAGCTGTGCTTACCCAGTAAATACATGCTCCAGGAGAGAGAAACCTAGTTAGATTATCATTATTAACACAACAAACCTAGTTAGATTATCATGAGACAAGCATCATGGGGCAGAGTATTTCTGTGATAGAGCATATCCTAGGGGAAACCAGGGGTAGATCCAGAAAGTTTAGAAAATGAGGGCTGGGACTCAAATTCTGGAAAGAAGGGGGTCATAAACCAGTATTTGGCTGTTCATTTCAGTGTTTTTCTTAAAAGTTTTTTGTAATGTTTCCTGAAAGGGGGGAGGGGCAGGCCTTTCCAACTCCCTCTCTAACTCTGCATATGGAAACTCTGTTTATGCATTTCTTTGGGAGAGGGTCTGTGCTTAAACAAGGAAGAGAGTTTCAACAAGTTCTCTTGTACACACCTTAGAGGCTTGACAGCTGTTGTATGCTAGTACATATGCATGTGCCGGAGGGAACTGAGGTTGTAACTAAATGTCCTCTGTTAATCTGTTTGTCTTCACCACCTAGTTATGCACTGCACACCTCCAAAGTGGTGTCCTGGGGGAGATCTATTATCGAGATATTGTGTTCCGAATGGTTGCGGAAGCCAAGCACTTGGAGTCAGTTATCGCAAAGGTGTCACACAGTTGCAAGGTAAGCTGTCACCAGGCATATCTTGGGAGCAATTGCTTTTGTCAGAACCGTAAATTGTGGGTCTGCCTAAATAGTTTACATGTCAACTCCTGAAAGTGACTTCCACACAGTTTGTCAATTTAACCTCCGTCACAACAACAGTCCTATTCAGGACTATACAAAACCAGACAATCGACCAACCACAACATTGACTCAGCTATATCAAGACCTCTAACTGTATTACATATCAACACATTCAACCAATTACCCATATAAAAACAATTGTAAATTACTGGAGTAGTCTTGAACTGACAACAAAACGTTGTTGTTGCTGATGTCAAAGTATAGCTAGAACCCACATTAAGCATAACTATGTTTGCTAACAGAAGCACTGATATAGTTTTTAATTTTTCTTGCAGGAGTGTGAGCTGGAAAACCAAGTTGTACCTGATCCTCAAATCGTAAGCGTACTCTCAGTTTTAACTTAGCCTTGTTTTCTTGCTGTAATTTTTTTAATGTTTTTGCTTTCAAATATTTTTGTTTCTGTCTTCAGGCTTGCACATGGCTGCGTGTGCTAGATGAGATAAGAAAATCGCGATATCGACTGGAGAATGTACGTATTGATTCAGCGTGAGAAACTGTTCCTCTTCACTGAAGATCAAACTGAGATGTCTCTTTTAGCGTAGTGCTTCAAAGCAATGTTCTTTTTCGAGTAGTGCTTTTGAGCCATGTCCCTTTTAGCGTAGTGCTTTTGAGCAAGGTTCTTTTTAGCGTAGTGCTTTTGAGCAATGTCCGTTTTAGCGTAGTGCTTTTGAGCAATGTCCCTTTTAGCGTAGTGCTTTTGAGCAAGGTTCTTTTTAGCGTAGTGCTTT
>JAOBRG010368904.1:0-26543 GCA_027574985.1 Umimayanthus nakama | reverse complement strand
GTTTCGGTTTTACAACCTTTGTCAAGCCTGTGCTAACTCATTATAAGATGTTTAACTAAATTACTTTTATATATTAATATAAATATTAATATTAATATATTTTTTCCGTGTATAAGTTGAGTGCAATTTTTAGACGTGAATTTTTGGTGTTAAAAGGTCGACTTATACACGGCAAAATACGGTATTTGAATTATTGTTATCATGTATTTGATAGTAGTTTATTGAACTTGTATTAAACAAATCAACTCATGGACACTTGGGTATTTTGATTTAAGCTCACCACATACCCTCATGTTAGAGGTACATAATTATTCTCTAAAGTTTATGTCATAAATATTACTCACCAATATTATCAAGTTTTGTGAGTCTAGGAAGTGTTTTAAGGACAGTTGATCTATAGTTTGGCGACTCTGCACATGGATTATCCGACAGCCACAGAACTCTCAACCTTGGAAGATTCTTCAGAAAACCTATTTGTTTAATATCAGCAACACTGTTCCTTCTAAGGTACAACTCCCTTAGTCGAGGACCTGTTAGTGGATGTCACAAAACACCAACACAGCAACACAGACCTTGTCATTCAAAACTATTCTGTATGTGTACATGTTGTATTTAATATAAACAACAATAACAAAAATAATATACAACTGTAATGCAAAAATTTTGAACCCCCAAAGTACACACATGAGTAGATCAATAGATAGTGCATGAAAATGAGCGTGTGGCAGCTAAAACTCACTTGATTTTGATCAATTTGTGGATTCAACACTAGAGTGACCTTAATTTATATAAGTTCTGACATATATTTAGTTTAAGATTGGGATTTGTTTTATTTGCAGTCAATTAAGTAGCACCCTCCAATATATGTGTAAACTTAATGTTTGCAAACAGCTGTACTGTATTTAATAAAATTAAATAATAATGCCTAAAGACTAGTTTGCTTATACAGTTTCATTGTTGATTATCCCAAGAATGCGCATTGGATATGAGCTTTTAGATAGCAGAGGATGTGCAGTACAAAAAATGGATAAAAATATCTTGAACTCTGTTTTCTACTGAGTCGAGTTTTTGGCCATTTTAAGGGAAAATTTACCATGATAAAATTGTCAGTTTCTGTATTTGGACAAATTGCAGTATATAGGACTTATCCATTAAGTAAAGAGCTAACCAGATTATCAGAATTTCAGTAACCACTGCTTGGTGTTTAACAAAAATATTTAGTTTGTACATTAGCTAAAGCTGATGGCATTAATTCAAGTCAGACCTTTCTGCCCGTACAGTACCAACTGCACAGAAGACAAGGGTGATCAAGTACTGTTCTTCTTGATTTGTTCATTTGAATGGAATTTCTCTGTGTTGCACAATCAAATTCACCCATCTGGTTGTCTGAGATGAGTTACTTTAGCTGTGGACAACCATTCTTGATGAACCACTTGAATGTCTGGATGGACAGGTAGAGTCGATGCATCATTCAGTCTGAGATTGTAACCCAGGGAAACAACCACAGCTAAAAAATAATGGCAGCTTTGAAAGTCTTTGTCAATTGGTGAATGTTCCACACTACTGTGACATGATATTTTCAAAAGTTTAAGCAAATATCTGAAGAAGTATTTCCTTTGGACAAGTGAAAATTGCTTATGGCCAAGCAAAACTCAGACCTCACTTGTCCCATGGGCGAGTGAAGAAAGAAAAAAATTGATTGGCCTGCTGTGTGTGTAATCGCATAACATTTTACATGTACTTTAGACTATCATAGTGAAGTGTTCTGGATACTCCAAGATTTACTCTACATGTAGAAACTTAGTGCAAAAGAATGGTACAATATGCAAAGTCTTTCAGATTGTAGATTCCATTGACACTGAAAGAAAAAAAGCCATATACATCTATCAGATGATTAATGGTCATGGAAATGTGGACCATGGACTATGTACAGTATAGTACGTGTCACAGATCAGTTCTAAACCACTTTACAGATTCACTATGATCTCAGCATGTACAGCAAATATTCCTAGTTGCAATTTTGTGATCCAGAGGCAGTTAGTTTATCATTTTCTTCCAAGGAAAAACAGGATCAATCTGTTTTGGACACTGGTCTTTTAGCTTTGCTCATAACAGATAAATCACTCCTACATGTAAGTTTCCCAGGATGCTTTAATAAAAGAAAAGCAAACTCCTAGACTCCTCTTGAAAGCTCCTACCAAAATTAAGTACTTCAACAGGGACAGATCCAGAATTTTTTGAAAGAGGGGGGCAGAAGCTATACAACATACAAAATTTTAGAAAGACGGGGCCTAAAATCCCGTAAAATTGCTTTTGAGTGCTCATCTTAGTTGTTTTCTTATAAATCTTTTGCAAATATTCCACCAAAAGGGGGGACAGGGCACCCTTGACCCCTTCATTAAAGACATATCCCAATTTGATGGATGGATGGATGGTTTACTTAAAATTACATCGCAGCCGAAGGCTGAATTAAGTAACTTTCACAACATATAAAATGACAATAATAATCTATGATAATACAATTGTTGGTAAAAAATAGTAAAAATTATTAAATTTGTAAAACTTCTTCATCCTTGAACTACAATTTGAGAAATAATCTATGAATTATGATAAGATGCGTTGAATTGCTGGGACATTGCGAGTATGAATGTATTATTTGCCCTACTGGTGTGAACGTGCGGTAAAACAAAGGGACGATTGTATCGAAAAAATTTAGTAGACGATTCACAGCCACAGGGCAAAAGTTGAACAAGGCACTGATAATGAACAATTTTTGTGTGAGCTTTAGCCCAGCTTCATGTACACCAATGACCAAAGGTGAGTGGAACATTTTGACAGGTTTTACTTAAACATCAATACTTTAGTTTCTTAACTTCTTAACAATTGTTCATTCAAACTAAAATACCCCCAAATGTACCAGTAACAACACAGTTACTAATTTAGCAATCGTGAAGTAAGTACAAACCTTAAACTTAGAACTTCGACATTTGGCATTTTTCTCAAAACAGACACCTGAAAAAGTTTAAAGCACCGTGAACAATGTATGACTATATGTAACTAGTACCGCAAACTTATGTCTGACTTAATTGGAAACACCTCCCAATATAACAGATATTATGTGTCGACGCAATCAAACCCCTTCAGAATGGGAAGACAGTTTAGTTCAGTTTGAGCATCAATTTTAAAACTTATTTATACTTATTATAGCCTCTGAGTCTGAGTCTGAGTAATAGTAAAAACAATATTTACATTACCGAACAGACTTACATCGCATATATCGCTCCCCCTGCGATGGAAAACAAAAGAAAATCATTAAATGAGAATAAAAGGGAATGCGTAAGGAAATCGATGTATGTGAGAGTTCAGATAATGCTTGGCAACAGAGATAAACAAGAACGATTCGCCCGAATTTATAAGTACTGTTTTAGATTGGATGCATGCCACTCACCAAAAGTTTAGATTCTTTACGTTTTCCAAAGACGCTGCTCGGGCTCTGGACAGAATTTGTTGCTCAGTAAGTACAGACATAGCTTTGATGCACAAGAAAAACGACTCGGTACACTTAAAATAGGATTATAAGTTCTTGGTGCTCGTTTTTTACAAAATTTCCGCCATTTTTTTGGTTCATAATTTACTTGGAAAGCCGCTGGAGACCGCAGGCAGATGTAATAACAATACTTACGAGTTGGTATCGACAGGTTATTTTGCGTCCAAATACGGGTCGATTAATAATCGGGTTGGACGATCTAACCACGAAGATTGCAAAAAGGGCTTTGTAACCCTGCACGACGAAACTCTTGGTATTTTGGCACCACCATGTGAGAAGTTGTGGTAAAAGTTTGCAGCAGTTTACTTTCGGTTTTCTTAGCGTCAAACTTTTGAACACAGATTCAGACAAGTTGTATAAGATAACCAGCAAAAAACAGGGAAAGCAAATCCAAACGATGTTTTGAAAAACCTTGTGTTGCGGCGCTTCCAACCACCGCTGCATGGAGGTGAAGACCGACCGGCGTCGCAAAAACAACTCTGAGAGAGATGAGCAAGAGCTCAGAGCTGGTGCATGGGTGTTCTTCAGCTGATGCAAAGGAAGTTTTTCAGTCCAGTGAAGTAAGTACATCGCAGATGCTTGCAGAAAACGTAGATCTGCTGCAACATACATGAAGGTCACACTTTTGGACACGTGCGTCCTGCCATTGATTTACATGACATTTTGTTTATGTGATTCACCGGCACAAACATTAAAACAATTGGATTAACTTATTTTAAGAGCAAAGTGTAAACACGATTTCGTTTTGTTTCCTACAGTTCCGGTATTATTGTAGAAGTTTTCTATGAGTTTAAATTTCTAAAATCTCTTAGCGGAGACATCTGCTCCTCGTTGTAGCCGTACTTTCATTGACTTTTTTATGTCAATTGGTGCGTTGAGACTTGAGTTCAGTGTTCCCTTGGGGTTATTTTCTGAAACCCTGCAAATATGGTAGTTACGCCTGGCCTTGCGCTCTGTATGCAAGCAAATCAATTACGTGGATGTTTTCTAGAAGCAAGCATAGGCTATTTTTACTGCTAAAATAATGCTTGTTTCCAGGGAGACTAAGTACTCTTATCATCCCTGAAAATTATTTCTGCCAATCGCAGGCCAGATGACTGTCGTGATTTTTCACGAAATTGTGACAGTGTCATGATTTCAGACGAAATCACAGACAGTTTGGTTTCTCTCTTGAAAGTCAGCTGCAAAAAAAAAATTTCCATCAGCTTGGAATCATTGTATCGCTTCAAAGAAAATCAAAAGGGGAGAAAACAATGCATTCATTACAAAATTCCTGCCAAAACTTATCTTTTGAAGGAGTGCGGTCTCTCAAGCACGGGAAACAGGTTGCGCATGTGCATTCACACATGAATGAAGTTTCTCAAGTTGAGAGATTTTTGTTTCCAAAAATACATTTTTTGGTCAGGGATGATAAACATGTAATCGTGCAGGTTTTTCCTCGATTCGGGCTTGTTTGGTCTTGTATCAGGGCTTGTTTGGTCTTGCATGGGTATTTTGGCTCGACCTACAGTCTCCCCAAAATACAAACCATTGCTCGACCAAACTCGCCCTGATATTTTTGCAAATCGAGCAAAAACCTGCAGGATTACATATAATTAGTGCTTGGACAATCTAAAACAACTTGGAAGAGGGGTCACTCTTTGGGGATGGGGTGGGAACGGGTGAGAGTCTAATTTGAAAATTTATAACTTGCAGGCTTACAAGAATAAAAAAATCCTTGAGCCACTGTATTCATATATAGTAAATTCCTGCACAACATTTTCCAAAATAGAAAAGGGAATCTTGCACCAATAAAATACACCCTTTTTTATTAAAAATTTTTTTTATAAGAACAACAAGGCTCAAATTTTGCCAAAAATTAAGAACAAGGAAAGAACAATCCAGGCTTGGATTTGGAATCGGAAACATAAAGTTTGCTTTTATTCGTAAATTTTAGGTTTTTTCCTCAAACATGACTGCATCGAGCATTGAAATACAGTACTACAAATTTATGTTGAGATTGGTCAAATTTCCATTATGATTTTTTCAGCTTGATGATTACAAGTTAGGTATACTTGCAATATTTTAGGAGTTGTTTTTAACTGTTGTTGTTCTTTTGAGTATTACTAACACGAACAATTGAGGCTGAAATTTCCTAATGAGTTAAGAACAAAGAGGCTCGGCCAAAATTTACTGGTTCTTATACATGTAAGAAAAGCATGTACAGTTGCACTCCCCGCCTTTACCCCCATAAACATTTATGAGTGACCCCTAAAAAGCTACAGTTATATATATTATCTTCCAACACACATAATTTTTATGCATTGATGTTATCATTACTCATTAGACATGCACACAAATCTGATTGGTTGGTTTTAAAAAAAGTAGCAGACTGAATATTAATAAAACAAAAACAACAAATAAAAACTTGTATGTTTAACTTTTAAACATTTTTTTTGCTCAAAAATTAAATGCGAAGTATATCCTGCATGAATCTTTTTTTGATACCAGAATCTCGGAGCATGGGACATATAAAGAAAAATATAACAAAGTGAACTGTTGTTTTATGTTTTTATGGTACATGTTAAATGTGTTGCCATAGCTCTTGATCTGATTCTCTCCTTTAAATTCAAGGTTTGGTACAATTGACACTTGAATACATGTGCTACAATTAAATTTCAGTTGCTTCATACTGTACACTGTACTTACTCATTATTTCAATAATTTAGCATTCTAGTCCAGAGTCCGGCATTGCCATGGAAATCATTGATGATATCATCCTTGGTTTGTGCTTTGAAGTTCACCGTGCTGTAAAGCTCGGATTGTATGTGCTGGAGTGTAATGATGAGTAAGTGTGTTTTCCTTTTTGCACTTCCGAAAAGTAGTGGAAACATGAATCTGCCTATTACATGTACACTCCCACCCCACCCCCCTGTGGCATGTTGTGCTTGGCTAGCCATGTTTTCAAGTACGTGAACTGTACATGTAGTAAAGTGTTTTACACTGAAAATGGTAAGGTTAATTTGTAATTTTGTAAGTATATGTAAGTGATTGGTTGTTCATTCCAAAATTTTTATATTGAAAATAAGATAAAATTCTGTCAACTTATCGAAAAGAAAATACAGAGAGAAATAATAAGGTTTTGACATTGTATCAGTTTAAAATCTCTTTCAGAGGTAAGCAGTAAACATTCACAAAGTAATGAATAACCATTTAAGTCTTTTGAGTCATAAAAAACAATGAGGCCTTGGGTTATTGATACTTAAGTACTATACTAATTAGAAGTGTGATTCATAGTAACCAATCTGTCTTTTTTCTTCGTTTCCCTCCAGGACCTTTGGCGAGTTTGGTAAAGTATTATTTTGATTATAACAATAAGTAATTCTTATTACTTATAAGTTATCTGTTTTTTTCTCCCTTTCTCTTTCCCCTTCTCTGAAACTCTGAGTTTCCAAAATGGTTTTCAAGCTGCCATGTAATCTTTTAATTTTTTCATAATTTTTATTATATTGACAAAATACTTCAATCAGTTGCATCGTTGCCTCTCTGCTGACCAATTTATGGTAGTCCTGAGTTTCAAAATGTTATATTCATCATAAGATTTTAATAGCAATGCATTGCAAAACATGAGACTGAAATGTCACCTGAACCATGTAGGGCCTGCACTGTTATTAGCCCAACTCATTGTTCAATCATCATACATGTACATGTAATATGTGTACTCTAAGCAAGATTTTGTGTACACTGTAGTGTACATGTATTAATACATCAGTTGCAACTACATGCAGCTTTAATGTGTACATGTACTTGTTTGTACAGAAGTGGTAGAACGTGAAGGGCTAGATGTGTTTGGTCAAGTGCCACTGAAAAAGTCTGTGGAGTGTGTGTGTCCCAATTGCCAAAGAAACATGGCAGCCTCCAGGTTTGCCCCACATCTTGAAAAGTGCATGGGAATGGGCCGGAACAGCAGTAGAATAGCAAGCCGAAGGTGAGTTATTGGATGTAATGCTCCCTGGGGACTCCTACACAAAACGAGCACCTTATCTTGCTTTAACCTGTTGAGCCCCAGTCAGTTGTTTGGCTGTGAGAATAAAGCAACTGAACATACACAGCTAACTGTCTACATTAATTTTATAATTAAAGAAAAAATTCTCACAACACGTTTGCCTATTTTTTATTGAGGGTACATGTATGTATGCTTTATATTATAGCACAATATTAAAGCACAATATCCATAGTGCTTTGGATATTGAGGGTTCTCCCCAGAGAGTGTGGAAATTAGTGTCAGAGGGGAGGAAATTTGCATAACAATACCATTAGTTTGCATCACAATGACATAAAGGTGCATTACAATAAAAATCTCGTAAAATAGCAGGGCGTTTTACCACTCTAGGTCACTTTGGGGAGAACCCTGATATTAAATGCTTATAAATATATTTGAGCAAAACAGCATCTATCGGAATTAGGCCCTTTGCAAAACCTTAGTTCTATTCTTAACTCACTTAAATTTAACACCTTGTTCCTGACTTAGAACATTGTGATCTTGACAAAAAGGCTTAAAACCAAACCTTGTACAGTGGCATGTAGAGCCCTATAGTCAGTATTCGGAAGTACCCCCCTTAATAACTCATCATACACCTGTATGTGATGTTAAGGGGGGTATTCACATTGTTTTAGGGGGATAAGAGCGGGGAGATATGAGGGATGTTGCATAGTACTTAATAAAATTAATGCAATGTGGTCACTGTTCCAAGGCTCGCCAACTCTGGAAAGCTTGCAGAGGAAGATGAGGATGACGGTTTGTTTGATGATGACTGGACATGGAACCCTGACAGGAAAGGTACATGTAGGTGGTGTATTAAATACATGTGTTGTGGAGGAAACAGTGTCAATACTGTATGGTCCAGAAAAACCCCAATTTAATTTTGATTTTGTTTTCTTAGGGCTTATGGTATTAGACTAGCAAAAAGGGTCTCATTGGTCTCCCCAGCACCCCCCTCCTCCCACTGTTTTTTTTTGCCTAAGGACCATATTTGGTAACCTGATGATGAACACATCTTTGGACATTTTTTAAGTGTTCAATGTCAGCATTCAATTGACTTCATCATACTAGTGGACAGAAATTAATGGATTTTACAGTCAAATTTACACCTTGTTTTTGGATAAAAATGATTAAAAACTCTTAGTTTTTAATGTATCATACATCCATGTTGTACTATTTGCATACGTGTAATTTAAAAAATGAAATTTTCTAGCTATTTCCTATAGGCCAGGGGGGTGATTACTCAATTCCCCTCCCTCTCTCCATAAGGTTTTTCCAACCAGAATTAAACTTTCAGTTCCTTTACATGTACATGTACATTGTGCTTGTAGTCCAGTTACATGTATGAACTCATCTTTGTAATTAAAACAGCAAAATTCTTGGGCATGTAAAAGCTACATGTTTCATATAGTTCGATTTTTGATAACTTCATTTTCATTCAAGCCATACAATAGACCAGGTTGCTGCTGATTACAATGACCACACAGTATTAGCCTCATTTTGACACTGAATCTACATAAATTCCAGCGCAATCTGAATCTCCAACAATACTCAGAATTGTGAGTATTTCATACCCACATTGGAATTTATGAATATTAGTTTACACTATCAAGTCAAGGCTCATACTGGTACATAAAAATGAGTATACAATTATTGTGGTCAGCAAGCAGGAATATGAAACTGGTCGTATTATTAAGTCCTTGAACTCAGTGCCTGTAAAAGTTTATGAACACACTGGAATATATTTTTCTTTTGTTTTCATAGGAAAAAAGAACAAAAAGGAAAAGGTAATTCCTATAATTAAAGTCTTCGGGCAGAATCTCTTTTTATTGTTTTACTGTATGGTATTGTGCGATATTTTTGCCTACAGCATCAGCGCTTCTCTTAAGAATGGAAATGAAACTTAAGGTATACCTTCATGTACAAGTTTTGAGTTTGTACAACTTATGCCTTGGCAAATGAGATAAGTTTACTTACCAACACAGCTCTATGATCTTTACACAGTTACAGGGGTGTATGTAACTTACATGTAGACCTTGTAACATTTACGAGTTAACTTGATTAGAATTGTTACTAATGACTAGAAAAGGTATTGTTTATGTCCAGTGGGGGACTCCCGCACTTACAGAGACAGGGATGCTTGTTATACAGTGTATATGTAGCTCTTTCATAGGGGTTGAGAGCCCTGGTTTTGGTATACAAAACAGTATGTTTTAGGAGTGTCCTGATTGATTGAAGAATTTTTCACATACATGTAAATGCACAGTCATTCAAACACACACACACACACGTGTCATGCTTTGCAGATAGCATGTTTTGTTCTTGGAACCTTGATCGTTGTGAAGTTGTCTTCCCACTATCAGCTGGATGTTGACTTAAAGACTCTATTTGCTCTCCATTTCAGCAGGGAAATTCTCCAAGAAGAGCGAAAGTTCCAAGGAGAAATGGTAATCTGTTGTTTTATTATCAAATCAATGTTATTATCAATGTTTTTACTAGTTGATCAGTTTAAACATGTGAATAAGGTGTAAAAGGCCCCCAGGTTAAAAGCTGTACATGTACAGTACATGTAACTAAGTATGTATTTCATACATTGTAGTCCCTCACTGTGACCAGTACAACTGTTTATGGTACAGTTGGTTGTCATAGTACATGATTGTACTGTAATAATAAACTCATACTTAAACATGTATATTTCCAGAGCAACTCATGTTTCTTGCAAAAGTCCCATCAACCCCTCCCTTATTTTAGGGTTAGAGACAAGGTTGGGGTCAGGTTTATCTTGAGGTTTATGGTATGGGTGGGTGGTGGTTTCCCAGAAGACTGTAGCGATCCAGGACCTGGTTCCTCAAAACCTCGACTAAGGCTAACCAGGAGTAAAACTTCTAACCCAGGATTAAAATTTAACCCACGATTAAATTACATTCCACAAACACCAATTAGCACTAACCCAGGGTTAAACCTTGGTTTAAATTTAACCCACCTAGCTAGGTGGATTGACTTGCTAATCGACCAGTTTGCCAAGTTTAAAAAGCAAGTTAACAACTGGAGCAACTATTGAAACTACAAAGCTTGTCACAGATACAACCATACATGTCCAATACACACCACTAAAACACCCCAAAAAGTCCATCTCTAATGTGACACAATGTACATGTGTCTATAACTGTAAAGATAAAGCGCGTATAACTTAAGGAAGAGATGCACAATGATTAAAAATTCCAAAGATCCTTAAGACCACTTTGATTTTCCTTTATTTCCCTGAATTTCAACTTTTGGACTCAACTTAAGGCATTGAAAATGTTTTAAATGATAGAGGAACAAACTTAAAAAAACATATGGCTAAATGTTTGTCAAAAAGCAGAAAGTGTGAATTTTAGTGCAAAAAGAGAATGAGAAAAAAAAGTTTAATCAAAACTTCCAGCACCTGGAATCAAACCAAGGACTCCGAGTTCATGCTCACGCCATGTTCAGAAGCCAATGAGAATGCAAGATCGGGTGCTAACACTGAGTTAGTTAATCGCTTGCCTAATCGAGGTTTGAGGATTGCGTTTTAAACCCTTGGTTAGGAAATTTAATCCAGGATTAAGACTATCCCTGGGTTAAGTTAACTGAGGTTTTGTGGAGGCCCAGAGTTCTAACCTACAGTATTTGTAAGACATGCTTTGAGAATTTAGTACGGTAAACCATAGTTTGGCACTTTTAGGAGGAAAAAATATTGTAGGGTACATGTACAATGTACATGTAACTTGGACTGACCATACACGTACTAACAACACCCTAACTGCAGGTGAGGCTGGAACTCCAAGACCTGGGACCCCAAGACCTGGAACTCCCAGTTCGATTGCAAGTGGGGAATTTCCTGCGACAAAGGTGATTTATTTTTTACTACCATGTAAATTCATGCATGAATTTATACACAAAGAAGTTGCCTCCCTAGTTTAAAACAGATTTTTTCACTCTTGAATTTTTAAAAAAAAAAATTTTGTTACATAAGGTCTTTCTTTACCCAATAAATGATATAATCCCAAATGAATACAAAACAGTGTTGGCTCTGCAATAAAGAGTCAGCAAAACTGTTGCAGGTTTATTCAATGTTTGGAGTATGGGTGGAGGTGGTCAATGAAATATTGTTTCTGTTAGAACAATTTTATTTTGTAAAATTAAACTGTTGAGTTATGTAACTATGCGTTTTTTTAAAATTAATTATAAACTCGTTTTTGGTTCTCCTCAGAGTGGTCCAACACTTACTGCCTTTGAGGCCCTGAGTATGAGTAAGTACAAATTTTTAATCATAATGTAATACACATGTAAATATTCATGGGAGAAAATACAGTAGTGGTGTGCCAAACGAAAGGGTACATGTTAATTCAATATTACTTTCCTTTCTGTTCTTGTAGCTGAAAAGAAAGCACTACTATCTCAGGTGAGTTTGCAAGTTGCTTACACAAATTAAAAAGATAAAAAACAAGCCTTTACTGCAGTGTATACATGTACTAGTTATTTAGTACTAGACATACAAGAAAATTTATGTGATTTTATCAAACTCTGCAACTCGTGAATGTACTTTAAAATATAGAGTTTTGTTCTCTCAGCAAATTAAGGGAACTAATAATACCTGAGTGTACATTGTACTGAATATTTGAACAGCCCCACTTTGTCTGTTGCCTTCATTTATTAGTTTCTTAATTTTATTAACTTTAAAATGTTTTATTTTGTAGTCATTTTGTCAATCATATACCAGACACGGATTCTGATTCAATACACTGACCACCTTTTTTTCAAGAGACAGATGTCATTACAATCCCAACATTGTGGCCTTTCTAATTTTGCTGATAACTAAAAGTGTATTTTTTTGCAGCATAAATTATGTACAATGTTTGAATATTCAAGTTCTATTATTTTTTCAGTAAACAATTTTATTGTGCACACAGGACTACCAGCAAATTGCATCTATGCTATGAAAATAGTATTGTCCTTGTGTTTATTTTGTAAATATGTGCATAGCTTTATGCTCCCTCTAACCAAAGTAGACAAATCAGAATGTGTACGCTCAAATAAAAATAATGCAAAATACCTTACATTACCTGCCTCTCTAAACAAGTGGATTAGGTTTCTTATGGCCAGTGAATGTCCTTAAACGTGTTTAGACTGGTTCTTTAAAGTAGCACTGTAAATTTTTAGAGTTTGCAATCAGATTTATGTTGTCATAGTATACTGACTCTCTACTGTAGTTAGTTTGGAGAGCAATCATTTAGTTCAGAAAATGAAAGCGATAGCTTCATCATACATGTACATGTAGTTCATTTGTCTGAACAATTTCACTCCATGCCATTGTCTGTGGGGGAAAGCCCTTGAATCCATTGTCTGAAAGCTGGTGAGTTCAGTAGAGTGAGAAGTATAAACCCTATGTGTGGTTGTATTATAAATAAAAAATAGCATTCACCAATTGTTAGTTTTTAGGTATTAAATTTTGCACAGGCTAAACTCAATTTTTGAATGTAGAAATGTAACAATGAAATGATTCATTTTCTGTTTGCTCTGCAGACATGTGGTGTGATATCAGAACACACAGGGAAAATGTGCACTCGGTGAGGATCTTCCATTTTGCCCTATTAATTAAATCCGGTCCTTCTGAATAAAAGGTACATGATGAAAACAAAGGTAACGTTGCTACTGCCCCCTCAGTGGTGTATATGTGGCAGAGGTAGAGTCAACTGATCTCCCACCTGACCTGTTGGGAAAGAGCAAAGTTGGGTTGAAGTTTCACTAGAGCTAATGTAGGTAGCTGCTTAAGCATGAAAACTTCCAGCATTTGTTTGAAGGGTATTGAACACAAACATGCTTAAGCAAGCTTAAAGTGCAATGGTGTGACCCTAGATACTCATCTAGAATTGTCTGAAACATCTGTCTGAAACACAGACTTCATATTGGTTGTGATTTCCTGATCCAAACTAGAGTTTGCCTTTCACATACATATATGTATATGTAGTGCGTTATGGTAAATAATTTTGTTATACGTAAAACCTCTCAATATCACTTACAGGTCGCATCGCTGCCCACAACATTCAGATGAACAGAGAAGATCTGTTCGAGTCCTTCTGATAGGTACGTATCAGTAAAGCACATTATTATATGGCTGACTGATTTCGCGTGCTGTGATTGGTCAGTTCCAGGTCCGTAAGTAGCCGTACGGACCGCTAGTTCTCGGTCACCTTCAAAGCTGGAATAACCAACAAAGCCATTTAATAAACATCTTATTAGCCTCGTTTGCTCGGTCCGTATGACAAGTTATGGATCCCTTGTTTTCATGGCCCGCGCACTTTGCGCTTGGGCCTTAAAAGGAAGGAAAAAACTCAGTCCATAACTTGCCGTACGGACCTCACACTCGGCTAATAAGAGGTATTTACATGTGCTGCATGGAAACTTTGCTGAACAGAGCTTTGTACCGTAAAAGAGCCCTTTAACTTGCTGGTCTATCCAAACGATTTCGGAAATTAATGATGTGGATACTAACAGCGTGCAAGATTAAATCGTTGGCCTATACATTGTGCGATTTGTATTCAACGTGATCGAAATACTGACGCCATATATGTACATATACACTTTCTAAATGCATTGTCTTGTAGAGTAGGTAAACTAAAGTACATGTAATGCCTACTGTGCAGAACAGTTGCTTTCAGAAGAGCAATAGCAACAACAGAAATTTATTGTACCACATCAGTTCTTATGTACATTTTGCAATGATATTTGTTTGTTAATTAGCAGGTAGCTGCTGAGCCTTATGGAGCATTCAATGCCTTTAAAGACCGATAAGATTAATCTTTTCCTTTTGTTGCTTTTGGAACAGAGAATCAGTAAAATTAGAATGTAGATGACGCCTGTGTTGGAACCTTTCTTTAGCAAGATGATTCAAGGCGATGTTTTGTTCCTCAGGTCAGCAAGACTTTGACTTGCCAGTTTCGCGATTCCGACCAGATGGGTAAGCAAAATTAATTGGTTCAATTTTAAATGTTTTGCAGTTGACCGTTTTGTTGTTGCTAGTCAACTATTGGTATTAAATTCTACAGGTAGGGTTTTCTTTGCTCCTTTGTTTTGAATGGGTTTCTAGATTTGAAGTACAGGTATTACGCTTATGAAAATCATTGTACTACTAGAAAAAAATCTGTTAAATTATTTGGAATGTTTCATGTTACACTGTATGACTAAACGTTGAGTGGTCTTATGGGACAGGGGGTCTTGTATTCACCTACTGTACGTCAGTGTATGCGTCATTGTCAGTTGTACCTGTAATTGGAGCAACCATCTTTTTTAAGATTTTATCTGTTTACTTTTGGAGTATCAATTTATAAAATTAATGACCTATCTAATGACGACCACATAAATCTAAATGTGCTTGTAAAAGTGTCTTGGTAACTCCTCAGCTAGGAATGAGGGAGCCTATCGATGCTTTCTTCATGATTTGATCTCAATTGCAGGAGCACGCTGGAACCAGATGACGTTATTGGTAAGTAAATTGCTGTGAGCGTTGCTATCATGAAGTTTTTGTACCATCTTGCCACACACTCTAACGATCTTCTCATTGTTACAGATGTGGATAGCTATGAAGATGGTGATGGGCAAGCACTGAGGGATACGCTTAACAGGTTTGAATTTATCGCAAAACATTACTTTGGTAGTGCAAATCTTTTGCTCGTTTCAGGATTTTGTAGATGCAAAATGATGTTGATCGCACGCATTTTACCTCATTACTTCAACGAAGTCTTCATATTTTGAGCCCTCAAGAGTGAACTGAGACGAGCTGAAATTAGAGTTAGTGAATTGGTATGCTTAATCAAGTTAAGGTCATGCTTCCTTCAAAACCAGCCCTTTTTAGGTTACATAGTCGAACATCCGAGGTCTCTGAAACTGTTTTCGATGCATGATGGTTCATGAAGAGTTTTACATTTTACAATATAGATCGTAACCCTGAGTTGTAGTATACCTACTTTCGTACAACTGATGACTATAACATGTACGAACTGGGGTTGTTTAATGGTATTTATGAACAGTAGACGTTTTCTATTAGGAGTGGTAACGTACTGAAGTTAACTTGAGCACTCGGTCACTCTATGGAAAAGTCCTAGAACATAGAATCATACTCTTCAGGCCGGAAAAAGTCAAAGATATGATCTTTAATCATGGAAAAATTGGATGTATTATCATCCCTTATGACCACTGACACTAAACACTAAACACAAGTAAACATGTGACAATGTTGTTTCTACTGGCTCAGTATGTACTTGTAGCTGATTGAGAGTTCGAACGTTCTAGAAGATTATGCAGTGGTATGTTTGTCACACTATTTCGTTAAGTTACACAAACGGTTTAGTGAAAGCCACCACAATATCTTATGAATATAGAGGACCTCCACAGGCGAGAGAGGTAGTCATCGTTACAAGAAAATAATTGATTACTTAAAAATCCCGTGTGTATCAACGATAACTAGCTGTAAGGGAAGATACTTTTGTTATTAGTAACTAACATGTCTATTTTGTTGTCGACGTCTGTGAGACAGTCATCGACAGCTAAACCGATTGGCGATGTCGTGGGAACGACGTTGACATACGTAGACAGGCTACATTGTAGTTACTATATTGGTTGTCGATGATTTATCTGATTTAGCCGCATTGGTGGAAAAGCTGTATCGAGCACTAATAGTCATCAATTACTTTTTGTTATCGTCATTTAATACTGACTTATCTATACAACTATTCGCTTGGGCTATGGACGCCCACCGTCACTGTCTTTACGATCACTCACTCTGTCCGTGTCACTGCAGGTTGTCTTGGGAAGAAGAGTCAAATGTCTCCACTGGGGACGACAACTCACCTGCAGGTAATTATGTCCAGGATTGCATACAAATGCGAGCCGCGTTCGCAGTCATGCGCAGAGCAGAGCCGAAAAGTTTTGCCAGTGGTCACGTTGTCTCCGGTTTTCATTGTTCTGCGACATTTTTGAAGTTCTGTCATATGTCTTTCAGGAATTGTTGATATGTTTTATCATTATTCAACTAACCCGCCAAGCTTTTAAACCGCGTCAGTTGGCCACCAGCTGAAACCCTAACCTGGTTCTGCGTGTGACGAATCCAACAGATTTTCGTTATCGGAGTACTTTTTACCTTGTTTTACAGTTTTACGGAATACATTTGGAGGTACAAACCAATACATCCTTCTAGAAAGTTTGACTATTCTATAAAAAATAGTTTGATGACTGCAAAGAACCCACATAGAGGAAGTGGTACAACTAAGTTCTCGCGGGTGATGTTTCTATCCTAAGAGTTTAATATAAAATTTAACGTGAAAAACTCATTTCGTACGCCTTAGTGAAGCTTACATCAATGTGAAGGCTGAATAAATAATAGCTACATCGTGCGAGCAACACTGGGAAAATAGAATAGAATAGGTTTGTACAAACGTTTCACTTGTCGAAAAATAATACTAAGAATGGCCTGAAAAATTATGGGCATGCATAGTTCTTCTTTATTGGCTTGTAAAACTCAGGAGAATATTAGCAAAGTGCTTGGTGTTAGGAATAGCTTAATACCTGCGTACATGTAATTTTTAGCATATAAAGACATCCCCGAGTATATTTGAGTGAAACAACTAACATTTTTCAGGAATACTTTTTGCCAAACATATTGAAAGTACTGTATCTCGTATCTAGCGTACTCAGTTAAAAGTATTTGTTTCTTTAATTTCAGCGTTCTCGTCGGCGACTGCAATAAGTAAAAAGAAAAGAAAGAAAAAAGCGAAGCACAAACGCAAGTAGTTACGGCGTTGCGCCAGAAGATACACTGAACTTGTTGGATCAGCCGGAATTTCAGAGTTTTGAGATTCTGTGTTTGTGAATGAAGCCAGATTGGTTTTGGTAGGCCGAAGATTATCCGGGAAATGGCCTTGTCTGGGTGACTTTAATACGAGTTCTAAGCCGACGCTTTATTTATCACAGATAAACGCCATCTGCTTTCGACCGTACTTGTCCATCGCGAAAAGTCATTGCAGATAAGTTTCAGAATGGAGAAAAATATTCGACAGTCGAGCTGGGCTCGGCTATGGCTCCACGTGTCAGCAATGGTTTGTCCAGAGAATTTCGGTAAAAAGGTCACATAAAGTCCAAAAACTGCGTTTCAGCAAAAATGCAAATAATAGGTCGTATTTGAAGTCTTAATTTCGCTTCTTTTACGCATTGCAAAAACGCGGCGTTGTTGCAATTCGTCCTAGGTAGCGTCGATCAGTGCTTGCCCGCTTGATCATTTGAAGGCTAGTTTTGTCCAAGGTGCTTTGAGACCAAACATTCAATTCACTATGTTTTGTATACTCCGTCCATAAATTACACCACAATGATTATTTTTTGGTAGATTTTGAGAGAATTTAAGAATTTATCTCATACAAACAAAGCACCTTTGGTCTGAAAGTGTCTTTAAACAGTCTTTCATTTACTTAAGATTTAAAAAATAACGGTGGAATGAGACAGCATCACAAAGTGAAGATTGGAATGCGTTATAAACGTGGGTCCATTCATGAGGATTTGCAGGAATTTTTCATGTAAGCTGAAACAAACATGCGCAAAAACTTAATTGGATTGTTATCAGGCTGTTCGCCTAAAGAGAATTGAACTTTTTGTATAGTTTTGTAGTTTGTAATTTCTTTTTTCCCAAAGAGCTTTTTCTGCCTTCATTTTTCAAAACAGTGTTTTTTATTTGCACCGCGTCAGTTGTTGACCAGTTTGTTATTGCCCACTTCTGTTACGCTTATTGGTGACAATTAAACGCATTTTCTTTGGGTAAAAGCGTGGTACTGTTTACGAGATTGCTAGCAGTGTTGTGCGTCAGATGGTGCGGTACACGTGCCGATTGCCCTTGGGTCTGATTTTATTACTTGTAAAGTTCTTTCAAAAAAAGGTTTACATGTGAAAAGTTTGAATATAAACGCTTCGATTTCCGCTGGGCGAGGAAATATAACAAATGTATTGCACAGCACAGGACTAGCCTCGACTTCAGGTTATTGTTTGCGTGAACTGAAGCGTAACTCGAAGGTGATCTATACCCAGGTAGCAAAGAATAAGTGCAGCTCATTTTTTATGAGCTTCGTCATGCAATAACAATTACAATGTATTGAACATAAGAGACAACGCTAGATAGATTAAAATCCACGGCAAGGAAACTGCAACAGCTTCCAAACAACACATGGCCGGAACAAGCGAAGCCGTACAAGAACAAGCAAGGTTTCATTATTGTGTTTTTCTTATCTTTTGACGAAATTATTTCTCTCATCCAAAAAGAAAAAGACGTAAGGGAACCCTTGGAACTAGACAAGGTCGTGACCTCATTAAGTTGGAACGCAGCGGATAAAATGTGTTCTTCAACTCCTTGCGTGATTGTTGTTCCCCTTTGTAGATGTAAGTGCTTTTGAAACAGCTGGAAAATCGTCTGAGGAATGTCGTACCATTCGCCTCAGTCATTTTAAATTGTTTTTCAAATTCGTTATTTACGAAGCAAATACGTTGAAGAATCACAGCCGTGACGTACTGGAAAATAGATAGATTTTTTTGATCACATAAAAAGTACGTTTTACTGCGTACTTTTTGCTTAACCCGTTTCTCAGCAGGTCCGTAGGCAGGGGGTGCGCGCACACACACACACCAGGAGCCGAAAAGGTCCGCCTGATGGGATCATAAAAGATTTAAAATGCTACAAAATAACGTAGCGATTTTAGGATAGACAATTTACATGCACTTTCAGCAGTTTGAAGACCTTAAATAATGATTTTTTCTGGAGGAGCACGCTCCGGACCTCCTCTAAAAACCTTGCAGAATGTGCAACCACTCCGATTTAGGCGGAATTGTTCCAAATTTACTTGAGACCACGTCCCGGTTTTGAAGATCAGCTCTCATAAGCCAACGAGCAAATAAATACATTTTGTTTAATTGTCATAAGGTGAACGACATGAACTTAGATATCTAAGTTAAGTCCAAGTTGCAGTCGTGATTAATTACGCAACAACTAAAAAGGAAAAACACATAACAACTAGGCTCTCTCCCTTTCGATCGGAGGGCTTTCTAGCTATCCAGCGTTTCCAAATCGCACATTTCGCTGCAAATTGGCCGATCAATGTACGCCTTGACGCTGCAAGACACTAATGACTAATGGCCGCACGCACGCTGCTGGGGCGCTTTCCATTCGACAAAATTTTCGAAAATTCTGGTTGCAAATCAAATGGAACAACCTTTTGAGGTTGTCCCAAAAAGTGGAAATACCGAAAACTTCGAAAATAGCGTGCTCCATTGGGAAAACTTCTTGGTCCAACTCCCCCGACCGAGCTAAAGTAACATCCAACTGAAAACAAAATGACGGTCGCAGCAGAACCATTTCCGTGCTCGCAGTTGTGCTTTTTTATCTCATCTGAGTGAGATAGAGACCTTTCACACTACAGCTGTTCGGACCAGTTAGAAAGCAGTGACTACAAAAGATTCATCAGTACACATTTTTCTGTTGTAGTTCATGAATAATGTTATTTTTGGGACTGGTTGGGGGGGTCTGTCACTGGCCTTAAAGTAGACACTGGTGTGGCAGTTGCCACAAGAGACTGCCCAAGAGACTGTTGAAGCTGGGGAACTACTAATGACATTAGAAGATGTCCTTGCAAGCATGGAGAAGAAAAATTCAAGTTTAAGTGTGCCTCCTGAAGACTTCAACTATCAGGCTGAACTTTTGATGTCATTTAAAGCTGTCACTTCAGGCGACCTTGAGCAAAACAAGAAAGTAATGTCATTGACCAACCACTGGCCTTGCTCCCAAAGTTTAAAGTTATCATCAAAATTCTTTGGTTGCAAGCCTTTAATTTATTAGGAAAGTTTGCCAAGGAAAATGTTGCAGCCACACGATTTTCTGTTGCAGAGCTGAAAGGAATATTCCATCAGGTGTGGGACAAGAACAGGCTGAAGAAACACAAAGTCCTGTTGGAAAAAGCCTTTCAGCTACCAGGTGAGGAGTTAGATGCCAGAGCTCCTTCGACTGTTGAGCAGAGCAGTCTTGGTTGTGAACTTGGTTACAGTGTGTTTCTCTGTGTTCTCAGCTCAGTTGCCAGTGAGGTACGAAAGCAATGCCAAGAACAGTCCTCCACCTTTAGGGTGTCAGATATTGATGAACAGGGGAAAGGAAAAGTTCGGTATGAGTTTGCATGCGCAGTTGGTAGGGTGTTAAAACAAGCCAGAACATATGTACGTTCAAACATGTACAGCGAAAGTTTTCATGTAAGAGCCAATCTCAAGAAAGAGATGCCAAAGTCAAGGAATGGACGCAGCGGTTGTTATCCCATGACATTTTGTGCCAATATCCTGCTACTCTGGATGTGACAGATAGCCGTCAGTATCGAACTCATGGTCTACTGCACATTACCGATGAATCTTACAACTTATCACTTAAGTTTGAACAGGCAAGAGTCTCTGTGCTCGCCACAGGCACGCTACAGATACGTGGAGAGAATATGATTCAGAAGGCAAGAGACAGCTTAAAGTCAGATGAATCCCTGCTGGCATCTTGCGGATGTCTATTCTCAGAAATCCAAGTTGAGGTACTGAATCATAAATCTTTTATAGTATGTTATATACAATATTTTTATTAAATTTTCTATACATATGTATAATTAACATTTGGCCTGTATAGCACTGGATGGTGGAGGCTGATCATGAGCTATATTTAGTACACGCATGCAATTCACAGGCCAATATAATGAACTGAGTTTCATATACTAGGATAAATTGCAACTGAAAATACAATTTGTAGTACTGCAGATATTTTTATCAGAATCTTTCAAGTTTTTTTCTTTTCATTTTCACTGCCCCCCAACAATCCAAAATTGCTGATGCAAAATCACTGCACTAATTACCATTAACATATTAAATTTGTTCTGCTTTCTAAAACTTTGTATTAAAATTCTTCAAGAAATTGAATTTAAACTTAAAGTAATTTGTTAAATGAACAGTGCCAGCTTATATTAATTAATTGCGTTAATGTTTATATAAAGCGTGCAGTATCTATCATTTTTAAAGTTTGCCCATTAAGCACTGTGAACACACAGATACATCGATTATCACATCTGTTGGATGATATATATTATTATTTAATTGTGACATATACAGCTATTTCAAAAAAGGTTGTCATAGTCAATAGTCGATACTGGGACCGAAAGGAAATATGGGTATGATCATAATGAGTGATAACGCGCCAGCGAAGGTTGTTGCTGTATGGCCGTGGCATTATGATGAGCCTGCACTCTATATTATGCACAGTCAATGCTATAATAGTAGGGAATAACTTGAGCTTATTGAGCCCCACAATTCCTTTCGGTTCCAGTATCGACTATTAACTATGACAACCTTTTTTTAAACAGCTGTATACAATTGCAAATTGTATCAGTGCAATACCAATAAACTATGTTCTGTGTTTCTATCGTGTGGCCAAAAACATAGTACCTCAGGCCTAGCTTTAAGTAGCTTCACTTTGAGACAAAAATAGGTAAAATTACATAATTTAGTTCAAATCAATAATTTGTTTTAAATGAATTATTAACACCAATGCAACCATGTGATTCAATGCTGCATTTTTAACTGATAACTAAACTTCCCCAAGGGCATGAATATAGCTGGAGTACTAATATTCTGCAGTCTAAAAAATTAAATTTCTTTACCATCTCTAACAGAAAATGGTTGCCAATGAGATGTTCTATGAAGTGGTGGACAGGTATATTAACATGGGGGCAAACCAGTTTCTGCGAGACTTTAGGAGGGAGTGGGAGGTGCAAAAAAAAGAATCTGGTGATCAGTCGGAAGCCAAGCAATCTGTGCACAGGAAACTCCTTGGATTGACAGCAAAACACGGATCTGAAATCTTGAAGGTCTACACCCGCCCAGAGTTGATCATCCTGTGCAAAGCATATAGAGTTCAGTATACCAGTCGAACCAAGAAAGCAGATCTGATGGCATATTTGGCAGCTGCTCTTGGCCAGAATCTGCAATCCATGCCAAACCCATCTGCATTGACCCACTCTACACCCAGACCACCCATTCGAATAAGGATTTTCCGTGAAGGGGTATGACAATTGTTCATCAACATTTGTGAATGACAGATATTGATGTATACAAATCATATATGTTATACTTAAACATCCCAGTGTCCGCATTCACATATTGATAATTTAATGACAGGGGGCAGGGGGTTATTGTGATGGAGGTTTATATCCAAAAGAAACTCAACTCCAGAGTTGACAGAGTTTGTCTACCCCAAAATAACCCTTTCATTTTTAAGAATACCCAAAAAATCCCTTTTTGCTTTTTTCACGACCAAAGAAAAATTCTACTACCAATTTTCAATTAAGACCAATTAATTTATTTAAAAAGTAACTTTGAAGCCCCCTGTCATTATAATATATAATTGCTGGGTTCGGGCTGGGATATATATATATATATATATATATATATAAATATATATACACAAACATACAGTTATTAATTATATACTTAAAAAATTATTACAATGAATATATGTACTGTGTAGATCAAGCTTAATACAGTTTGTCTTAATTCTGAAGATTATATTTACAAAATTTGCTTGCCCATATATGAAGTACTAGTACCAGTAAAAATTCTGGTATATGTTTATATGGTTCTGCACTGTAGATAATTGATTGAGCTTCTTAAATGGATGTTCTTGGGGTAGGCCACAGGATGGTAAGGCATCCTTGTTGCCCCCTGCATTTCCTTTCTTACTAACGACTGTTTGTCCAATGTTGACTGTTGTAATGGTGTTTGTGTAGAGATGATATTTGGGGTGGCTGTTTTGTCCATTCAGCCCCCTTACCTGACAAAAGATATTCTCCAGAATATCCTGATTGATTCACTGGTTTGATGGTAGCCCCATTGAAACAATGTCTTGATTACATGTAGCACCACTGGACCATCTTGTACATAATATTAATAAATGTAAGTATATTACTTCCGTCTCCAAGACATTTCCCTGTTCTCGGCGTTTCGTTTTTGCTTCTTCATAAGCACCAACTTCTGATCCAGCTCCTCTCTGCTCATATACGAGTTCCTTACACAGTGCGCAAGGTTTTTAAACTCGTTCTTGCGTTTATTAAGCATTCGATTTGCTATCTTGCATGAATCGCACATCCTATCTTTATGCCTGACGACTACCCCGCACTCTTGTGAAATCAAATGGATCTCTCCATCCATGGTTATTTCGCGGACGACCGCCTTTCCTTCGGGTGCACGGGTCAACACAGTTGTATGGTGTTCTGTCTTGATGAAACCTGTACATGGATGGAGAGATCCGGTGTAAAAAAGAATGAATTGGAGGCTGTTTGGATTTTCGTCTGTGAAACCAAGTTTCGCAGCAGTTGTCACGGTTCCGAAACTCCCTCCTATCGTAAAGGACAAGTCCTTTTTCACAGTCAACTGCAGTGAATGGAGGTCCGACTGGTCGATCATGTGGTCGGTTAGTTTGATGTATTTCCTCCCCACTGCAGTTACTCCGTGGTCGGTCCATCCATGACGTTCCATGAATGTTGCCGTCTTGTTTGTTCTTCTACCAAGGTTATAGAACACACGACGTTGCCTGCCATCAGCCTGACGAGGTCTGCATTCTTTTATATTCTGACCACTAAACACCTCCATTACCAACTCCGATGCCGTCTTCTTGTCGAGTTTGAACTTGACGTCCTCTTTCTCGTCATTATACAATTTCATGATTTCTGCGAGAGAAGTTGCATCTCCTTCCGCCACTCCAAAATTTTTTGCAATCCTGTTTGAATAATCCAATGAACAGAAAATCTTAATTCATTGCCAATAAGGTTAAAATTGCTAAAAGATTTCTGACTTACCAAAGTCGTGACCTGAAGTCGGAGCAAGCTCGCAACGGTTTCTTTCCAGACGAAGCCATTTCAACAGTTCCTAATCTTAGCTTCGTCCATCGATTCGCTCCGTTGGCCTGGTCGCTAAGCTTCTTTCAAAATGGCGGACGACGAAAGTTAGCGCCCAGACCGCCGCGCCGCATAGATCGAGCCGAAGCGTTAGACTGGGGACACCCTTCTACACTTAACTGATTTGAAATTCAAATCAAACCTGGAAACAAACATGCAGGGGAAACACACGGAAGTGATGTATTGTCCCATGGGTAGGGTGGTTTTGGATCGCATTGTGTTGCGGTGGGGGTGATGTGTAGGATTTATGAGACATTTTCAGCGATCACATCAAACGTGCCGATAATCGGCCGTTACAAATTACAGTAAATATATGGAATCACCGAGCGTGCAAATTTCATGACAACTCGCACTGTTAGATTTGTCTGCCTGTGATGAAACCTGAAGATGTCTAGATGGACTAAATGCTCATCGTCATTTTGAAATGAGCACGTGATTTGACTCGAAGATTGGAAATAACCCGTTCCATTGGACCGGCGGAAATACCAAAAACTCAATCCGGTATTTTCGGTTGAATGGAAAGCGCCCCCGGTGTACATTTCCGCCCCTTTTTGTTTTCGAATTGAGAAGCTGATTGTCCTGCCTGACGTCACGTTTGAGAGCATCGAATCCTGCCTCAATCCCCCGCTTAAATCCCCAACGAGCTGACCGCTAACTCGAAGGCGTAAGTGAGCAGAAGATATAACAACACTGCGCATTTTCGTCCTTCGTGAAAATAGTTATTAGCTATGAAAACATATTACAGTTGATGACAGCGCTTTTTTGTCAAAGCTAGAAGAAAATAACGATCAATATTCGGAACCATCTTGACACAGCTGTCGACCTGAAGTGCTGGTAGTGACGTATTAAAGCTTCCAGATTTGAAAATTTTCTGCAGGGAAGGACGTGCCCCCAGACCCCCTACAAATTCGCTCCTTCTGCGCTCGCAAGACTTTCCACTTCCATTAAAAGTTATCCCGATTTCAGTTATCTGTAGGTCGGAGAATATGTTCTTGTGTCTTCATAACTTGCATGGCGGTATTATTCTAAGTTAATAATTAAGAGTTTGGTCCCGATTCTTGAGGTATGCACCCCCCCCCCCCCGAAGAATCTGGCCTGCTTAGTGTTGATTAAACACCGTTTATGGTGTTAGTGTGTTGCCGTTTAAACTAAACGTTTAAAAATATTAGGGAAGATTGTATGGCAACACTGATCGGTGACTGGTGACTTATGAGTAAGCACAAAAACCCTACTGTATTTTGATAAACCTCTTATAAAATTGTCTTGCGTGTATTCACCTCTGTTGATCATATGATTACAATTATCGAATGGAATTGTGATAAATCACAGGCAAACGGAAGCATGCCTAACGTACATACCCTAGTCACTGTCCTTACACTGTCTTGGATGCACCTTACGGCTCGGTTGGTAACGTATGTCTGCGGTGTTTTTGGTAGGTTTACCGTACATGGCGCAGTTACTGCCCCAGCACTGTCTAGGGCGCTTACGGTAAAATGGAAGCCAGGACTAATGTTTGCTTTACAAAATATATGCCTTCTCATTATATCAATTTTTTAAATTGCACCCTTGAAAAGATGAGAAATGAAAACAGGAATAAAACTACGAGTACCCCTCCCCTTACCCATTATCTTTAAAATTAGTGCTGCAAATGCTAAATATTGTTTCTAAAACAAAAGTATTTAATCTTAAAATTTGCATCATTACGAGAAAAATAAACACGTTCTGTGCACAAAAAACAGATTTCGGAAGGCTAGTACTAAAAGCAGGAACGGGGAATGTGGGAACGGGAACTGAGGGAACGGAAAAAGCAGGAACGCGAAAAGGAGGAATCTCTAAAAGCAGGAACGAGAAAAGGAGGAATCTCTAAAAGCAGGAAAGAGAAAAGGAGGAATCTCTAAAAGCAGGAACGAGAAAAGGAGGAATCTCTAAAAGCAGGAACGAGAAAAGGAGGAAT
>JAOBRG010368893.1:0-11978 GCA_027574985.1 Umimayanthus nakama | reverse complement strand
TCCGAAAACAGAATATTGTTTTTTTGACAAACGGGACAGAGCAGCTATTCCGGAATAATCCGGAATGTATTCCTATTTCAGAATGAGGTGAATCGAACGCACCCTAAGGCTGTACTGACAGTTGCAACGTTTTTGCTGGATGAAACAATAGCACACATATTTCTTAGTGCCATTTTACATGTATGTAATAATGTTGCGTCCGTTTGCATGACCAGCCTAAAAGTTTGGCCGGTTGCAAAATGTACGCAATAAGTGCCAACATCGTTGTGGTTCCATGAAAACGGACACAACATGTTGGGCTCAACAATATTGCGTCCGTTTTGCATGGGCCCTCAGGCTCGGGCGTGAGCGCTGTGAACGATTCATGGATGGTAACCATAATGACTTGTTCTTATTAAGGTGAGGATCGAATGCCTTAAGAAAATTGAACTCCAACTCATGGAAAAAGGAAGGCGGTGTCACGGCGAATTTCGGTCCCTCTGCATTTTGTGTACCCCCGGGACCAAAATCGCTAGCGTTGACCGTCCCCCTCCAAATAATTTTTAAGGTAACAAAGCAAAACTCGAAACTGCCAGCGTTTTCTGTCCCCCTCCAAACATAGAAACATCTGCATCGGCTTTTTAGAACATTTTGTTGGTTATTAAAAAAGTTGGTTTCAGCGAAATGGCTTGAGGAAGCAGAAATGAAGAAGCAAATTAAGCAATGCCATTCGAATTAAGGAGTCGGTGACATCGCTAGCGATCTGTACCCCACTCCTCCAGCCGCAGGCCCTGAAAGTCGAATAAACCAGTTTCAAGGCACCACATGTCATATGCTGAAGTTAAATCTTGAACCAACGGCGATGCCACTGTATATATTATATCACTGTATTATATGAGATCACTATATTATGTAAGATCAGTATTATATAAATCTAAAGGTCATTTTGGCCTTGTTTCACGAGATTGATCGTCCTCATGGAAAGAGACAATAGAGAGCTTAATTTAGCCCGTTTCAAACGCCTTGCTATAGCGAGCCAAGCTAGCTCGATTGTAGCACGGCTTTGGCTAGCTCGACTTGGTTTCAAAACGCCGAATTTGAGTCGAACTAAGGTCGGACTCGGCGCAACCTTGTTTCCAGAAAATCAAAACCGGTTTGACCACGTTTGTAGTTCATTTATAACTTATGCAACAAATTCAGCACGACGTTTTACACGCCGTGCTTAAGTCGTGCCACAGTCGAATTTGCCAAGGTCGGGTGAGTTAGCACGACTGTAGCACAGCGTTTGAAACGGGCCTAAGCAACGAGGACGGAGACGTGAACGGGAACGTGACAAAACAATGGGCTTAATCACAGAATACAATCACTGCACGTGGGAATGCAACGTTCTGGCCACTTTTCTACCGTTGTCGTTAGAAACAGAACGTGAAAACCTCAAATTTGGAGTTGGTCGAGAACGTAAACAGTATATACAGTATGAAGCATTTAAATCTTCATGCAGCTTTAAAAACAAAACTTCTAATTTTTAGTGTTCGCACACCTTCAGGTAAAACAAAGAAGCTAGAAACGGCATGAGTTGTACAAACAAGAAAAAGGAAAACGGAATGTTAAAAATTCAGCAGCCGTTTTCGTTGACGTTCCTGTCCTAGCTGCTTAATGTACGAGTCAAATCCAAGGGTACCCATGCCCCCCCCGGCTGACCCCCGGACATTTGACATTTTTAATTTTTTTTGGTCAAACTCCCCACCATGCGGGCCCTTTCTTTGGTCAAATGCTCTGCTCCCTAGGGATTTCTGAGGGGTCAAATGCCCTGCCCCCCGCACTGAAGTGACACAATCCAACAGGATTTCAACACTGCCATTTCTACTATTTTTTACATGGCAGTTCGATGTTTACGTTCATCAATTTTTTTTCCTGTGTGGCGACCACTTTTGTTGAAGGTACGAGCTCAGCGCACTTCAGAACAATGCAAATCGTGTTTGAAGACAAGAAGAAGCACAAGAGCACGACTCAGTGCATTCTAAACTTTGCAATTCAAGAAAGTTTTCAGAAGGTTCGTTACCATCAGGCCTCACTCTCACTCTCAGCTATTGGCAAAATAGCAAATCATTCGTAAAATGTACCGAGCTTTGTTCGCAGAATATCTTAATACTTTTGACGTTCTCGCCAGATTTGTTTGTAGCTGGACCAAGCAGCGAGGAAGAGCTCGAGTCCCTTGCTACTGGTATTTTTTTAAAATACTTAATAAAGTACTACATCAGTTCATGGTGTTGAGTATCTAATATTTGTTCTTGTTTTCTATACTTAACTGAATTCACGTGGTTACAATATTAATATTATTGCATATTATTGAGATTCGCAAGTAGCTGCAACGTTTTTTTCCCGCTGTCAAATGCCCGGGGTAGCGGGACCTGAACAAGTGTCAAATTCCCGCCCTACCGGAATTTAGTTGTGTTAAATCCCCGTGGGTTGCCCTGGAGGGGGATGGGCACTCTTGGATTTGACTCATACACAAGGCCCCTAATTTTAACCCTTTCTAAACGTTCACCGGCGCCCCGACGATCTGCCCTTCGAGCAACAAACCTGTTTCAACTGGGTGTTCTACAAATACTTTCAAAAATGCCTTTCGTTACCAACAATGGAAATTTCGCTGGTTGTCTTTGAAAATGTTAGCAGTGTTTGTACGTGCACCAAATGACGATAAACAGCACAGAAAGGTGGAGCTTGGACCTGGGGGGCGGAAAGCGCTGGAGTTTTTTAGTATGCATGAGTGCGCAAGCTGATGCAATTGTTGTTTTGCTGTGTTACCATATTTGGAGGGGGAGGATCAACGCTAGCGATTTTGGTCCAAGGGCTTGTTCGAGGCTGGGTGCTTATGAAATTTTCACGATTCTCAGGCGCAAATTGTTGCCATAAAAAATGCAAGCAAGAAAGAATATTCCTCTTGCTTAACGCTAAGTATCTACGATTTTTCTACTTTTTCTTGCGGGAGGAGGGGGGAAGGGAGTGTGAGTCGTTCGACGCTGGGCGCTAATAAACCTTTTTGGCCATCAGGTTGGGCTACTATTCGAATAAATACAGTAAGACTAGCTAGTAAGCGAAAACTTCGTTTTGTTAAAGCTCTCTTTCTAAGGCTTGGTGCCTCCTTGCAATATAACCTTAAAAATTCAGAAAAAATTAAGATTCATTATTCACCAAGTCATAAATCGCACGCATTTACATGCACGTAAACAGTTACAAACATCAGTGTGTTAAACTATTATATCAAAACGCATGTGTTTAACAACAGTTTCCATTTCTCACAATATCGCTCTTTTTGTATTGTCACACTCCATTGGTCACTTCACCGAGTCCCTATTTTCAAAAAATCATGGCTTGATAAATAAAAACATATCTTGCAAGCTCATTCACTTTGCTTACTTTTCAACACTTTAAAACCATGAAAACCCTTCCCATTCAGTAACTGTAACCAAAAAAAAAAAAACAGAACAAGCGTTTCAACGATTGTTGTCAGTATTTAATTGGAAAAAACAAAACGATCTTAAATGACAGTAAAGTGAACACAAAGTGCAAGGTTACCAAACATCTAACAACATACTCTTGTATTGCATCACCTAAAACACGTACACTAGTACTTTGCTCACTGATAGTTTAAAAGCATCTGATACCATTTTATTTTTGCATGTACATGTAAGTTTTGTACAAGTAAATAATGCACTAATTTTCCTGCAATGATCACCAATTTTGCATGCATAGTTAATAAATTTTATTTTCATATATACTAGAGAATCCCTAAAACCTACCGTTTGTGATCAAGTAAAACAATATTTTTAAAAACTTTTATTGTCATTCAGTAATTATTTGCAAAAAAGGCCAAACAAAATTTTTAAAAAGAAGCTTTTAAAGAATCAATTAATGTACTTTATCTCAAACCCTGTCAAGCTTTCAATATGTACCAGGGAGGAATAAAGTAAAAAACTTGGAGTTTTAATTAAAACTGGGCTTTTAAAGACAAAGAGAAGAACTAGAAACAGCTACACAGAAAAAGAACATTAACACCAAAATATATCTCTTAAAGATATATGAGGTTACTCGCGTAATTCTTCCAAATAACTGGCTTTGTAATTTACTCGCATAATACTTCCAAATAACTGGCTTCATAATTTAATAAAAGAAAAATTAATGTTCAGATCAAGTGATACTTGATCAAAATAGGCAGTCATGAGGGAAACTCTAAATTATATATCGAGTTTGAATTCCAAAGATATTCTACCCAAACCAACATCCCTTTGTAAAAAGTTGTAAAATATGAACAATAATTTAATTGTTTTTTTTAATTTTTGTACTCTTACCAAACACACAAAGCTTGGTGGATCATTGATTTGACCTAAATACTCAATTCATGAAATGGAACTGAAGCTGCAAAAACTAAGCAAATATGACAAACAATAACTCACTCAATATACTAATTAATTAATTTTGGTGTATTATACCGGTAATCAGCATAGACAAAAAGTAAGCTGAAACTTTCCTGTCATTGAATATAAAATCCATACAGATCTCCCCAAGTCCTGTTTCAAAGTGAGATATACTTCAAGTATGGTATACTGAAGAGAGACACAGTTCTATAAAATAATGCAACAGCTGTCATTTTCCAGCATTAACCAAATGAGCAGCAAACAATGCGTTTACTTTAATTTTGAATGTCCTGTCTACCAGATAAAAGTTTTAGGGACAAGTTGCTGGTATTTGTCAACCTTTATCCCGATTAAGATGGTTTTTAAAAACAGAGAATGTTGAAAAAGCCCTTTAGAATGACTATTCATTTGCTTTTCTGAAAGGGTAGAAATGCTTGGTGTCATCCATTCTGGTTTTCAAACTAATAGTTGAAAATCCTTAAAATGACTTTTTCATTGTCTGAAAAGCAGCAGGATTGATATCAACTGTTTCTCAAAAGTCAAAAGTTTTCAAAAGGATTCTGTTCAACAATGTCATTTAACAAGGGGACAAGCACATCAACTCCCGAGGGCTAAATCCCTTAAACATAGACACACTATCCCCTGAAATTCACTTTACATGTAACTTTGATTCTTGATTCAGCAGTATGTACATGAGATATCAGCAAACACTGAAAGAAGATTTTATAACTATAATCATTTTTAATATAATTATAACTAGAAATGTCTAATATATTTTGTATTTACATGATAAAGAAAAACAAGTGACATGCATTCAAGTGTTCCACAGTATTCTAAAATAATTGTAATTGTAACAGTGATTATGATGTGATAAAGTGCAACGTGTTTGCAAGAAAAGTAGTAGTAATAATACAAACAACATTTATTAATGTACTCAAACTGCTTGGCATATTTTGTTATTAGAAAGCCATCCTTAAATAATGCACCCTATTACACAATAAGAACTGTTCTCCATCTTGCTTCAACAACCAAAAATGAAATTGCAAACTCAACTACAGAAACACTAGAACTGATCAATCTAACAATTAAAACTGCCTAAAACTGCACAAACTCAGTTAAACAAAATTTAACTTACATCTCAGTGGTGAATGAATTATGGTAGCTAGCCTTAGCCTGCACCATTTTGTTGTGAGGCATATTTTTTACTAGCCGACTTTAATTTTGCAAAGCATAAAATATACATACCCAGTCATAAAGCTCAGCTTTTGACCACTAGTTTTAAATTTTTACATGATTTGGGGGCATTCAAAGGCTAAATTATCTTAAAAATATGATTCTGGAGTGACATTTCCCATTCACAGCTATACGTAACTCTATATATTGACTGGCCCAATCTGAACCAATATTAGAGGATGAAATATTCATTTATAATATATAGTAGTCTATCTTTAAATCATGCAGGCCTATCAGGTGTCAATCAAACAATTACATGTCCATCAACATTGGGAGATTTTTCCTCTGTTAACACTTAACCAGTCTGAGGACCTAATCTCATTTTATTGCCATTGCCCAGGAAGATGAACAGTTTAAAAATCTTAAGAAGCTGAAAAATTACTTTCATATTTTTTGTATCTTGGAACCAATGACCACTGGATTGGCCTTAGAGATGGCTGCTCTCCCCTCAGCTTTGTAATCAAACGTACAGTCATGTTTATCAGAATACCTGTGTAGTCCACAGTATATATTACCACATCGGCATTCAAAACCTAAAAAGAACAAAAGATATTTTTAGTACCCTCTCCTCACTGATGCTGAATAGCTGACATCACAACATCAGCGTTGTATAAGAGTCATTAACACCACAACCATCATCATCACTTCATTTACTGCTACTATGGTCTTTACTACAACACCACTACCATCATCACAACACAATCAGCGTTATCATCACCACAACACTTAACTACCACCACAGCACCATCACCACAACACCATCACCACAACTATCACCCATCACCACAACACAATCAGAACTATCACCACAACAGTACTACCACAGCACTATCACCACAACTATCATCATCACCTGAACACCATCAACACCACAACACTATCACAATCAACAACACCATCAACACTATCACCATCACCACAACACCATCATCAACACTACCACCATCACCACAATACCATCATCACTATTATCACCACACTACCATCACCACAACTATCATCATCACTGCAACACCATCAACACCACAACACTATCACAATCAACAACACCATCAATACTATCACCATCACCACAACACCGTCATCAACACTACCACCATCACCACAACAGCATCATCAACACTTTCATCATCACCACAACACTGTCATTAATATTATCACCATTACCACAACACTGTCATCAACACTACCACCATCACCACAACAGCATTATCAACACTTTCATCATCACCACAACACCGTCATCAATACTATCACCACCACAACACTGTCATCAACAAAAAAACTTCAAATTTTTTGGCAGGATTGTTTCTTCCAGTAACAAACAATGGCATCAGAAAATATTTGCCTCCTGTATATATACACATGAAGTTATAAATCACCTGTTAATCCAACTTTTTTGCGGCACATGAAGCACCTATTTTTCTTAGGCTTGGGCTTTTCTTTTGTTTCCACTGTTCCTGTGGCAGCTTCAAGATTTCTAGAGTCTTCTCCATCCGTACTACTTGTTCCAGATGTACTAGGTTCACATGCTGCCATTGCAGCCTCGACGACTGGGACTGGTATGACTGTAGAATTACTTGCCTCTTCTGAAGACGTACCTGGTTAACAAAATAGAATATTACAGCCATGAGCATCACAAATTGATCAAATGTACAAAACTGGTGTAAATCAGAGTGCTTATAAATGTCAGAAAGTCAATTTGGCCTTCGAGATACAGCTGCAGTGAGCTATTTCCTTACCTTGACTAGATGTGCCAACTTGGGTTGGACTTGGGGATTGCTGCTTTCTTCTTAATGCATCCTTGAAACATTTTGAACAAAGTCCATCAAATGCAGAATTGCCATAAAATCCGCATCCTGTGCGACACAGTGTGGTTTGGCTTTGATTCGTTTCTCTCTCCATAATGAATTTCAAAATCACCTAAGAGGTAATTATAATGAGAAAATTCAATACTTAAGTATTTAGATCTCACACAAACAATACATGTTTCACAACATCTTACATCAAATGTAAGATTGATTTTGTTGTCAGGGAAAGAGACTCAAATATTCACAGTGCACTAGGACTGTTGCTTTCACTTTTACTGTACAGTATTACTAACAGTATACAATCAATTTCTCCCAACAACAACCAAACAAAAAAGAGGCTATTTCAAAGCCTGACTTAGGTTGTGTCAATGAATCATATTAGTAACAACAGATTTAAGCAGAGGATGCTTTGAACAACGTTTAAAAAATTATAAAATTTCAATAGATTGCACATAAGTGTTTATCCAACATTTAGCTCTTCCAAAACACACAATATTTATACTAAGCAAGCAAAATAGAAAATCTAACATCTGGTAAAGCCATCTCCTTAGTCAAACAACTATCCTGAACTGCACACTGATGCCCCACCCTTTCCCAGGTTGCACTTATTCTCAAATAAACCTCGCGTTGAAAATGAAGTATGCTATGCGGTCAGTTAGCGGTATGTTCAATACCACCGAGCTGTTATTCACATTTAAATATAACTCTAAATCCTTTTGCCAAGCCAAATGGCCCATAAGGCCGGCGCTTATCTCTGGTTTCTGTAATGTTAACAGAATGAGAGTCTGTGGCTCCCCCTGGACAGGACACTAATCCATCACAGGTTAGCCCTCAGCAAGAGTTGGTACTCAATTATACAGCTGAGTCAACTGGAGCAAGTTAGGTAAAGTGCCTTGCTCAAGGATAAGAAGAAAGTATCTAGAAGTTTTGGATTTGAATAGAACAGTCTCAAGTTTCTGTGTGACATAGCAAAAGTACACAGTTAAAAATATGTTTTATCACATCCACACTGATGCCTGTCATTGAAACCACAATCTATGCCTGCACAGTTCATTTAATATTCAATTCTATTAATATTTATTTTGACATGAAATTGCAACCAAATAGATCCAAATCCCAAGGGGTTTAGAAAAAAAAGTTTAAACTCATGCAGACTCCAATTAATATGAATAGGATAAGTAGTAAGACATTCCAAAGGAAAAGAGAATTGCTTCAAATTAGCAGGGACTTGAAGTTATCAGAGTTCAAACTATTTGGATCTAACTGTATTGCTGCTGTACATTGCAACAGAAACTCTGGGTCTACTTTGAGATTGGTGGGTCTGAATAGTGATTTGCTATTGGTGGATGGGTGCTAAAGACACTTATAAATCAAATTTTAAAAAATTTTTTGTTGGAGGGTGGAAAGAGTACAGCTCGAACATGCAGTCAGCCACACATCCAAAGAAACAGTCATGTCTTTCGTTCAATATACAATATACAGTGCATATTACCAATTGATTTTTTTAACCATTATAGAAAGATCACACTTTTAGCAATAAAATCATTGCCACGAGACTGCCGTATTTACGTCCGAAAAAAGTATACACTTTAAACTCGACAAAATGGTAAGAACAGTTGGAACTATTAAAGCACTTCCATTCAATGGGGTCAAAATGACGTTTTGTTTGGCAGCTTTGTTCCATTTTGTTTATTTATAGCACAAGTACATACTATAGGTTATAGTGCAAGTACAGTGTATGACCATGACGGTTCTGGAAAACAGCTTTTCACTGTTTTTTTCTCATTCTTCATTGAACAGAACCTTCACAGTTTTTATCCCATATTTATATATACTTGAATTAATAAACACTGCACATTAAAAAGGTGAGCGTTGTTTTGGGAATCAAAAGCCAGAATCAGAATGGAACTAGAATTTCGACAAACAGGTCCGAAAAATAAATGCTGTGAGAGGCCAAAAGTACTAAAAATAAACCCAAAATTACGATATTTTCACGCCTTACATCAGATTTACGGCACGTAAGCTTAACAGTATAAAGGTTGTCCAGAAATATTTTCGTTGTGAACACAAAATAGAGATTTCGCCATGATTTTAAGGAACAAATTTATTTCATACAAAAGGATCGCTTGTTATCTATAAGTTGTTGAATACAATCGCACAAAGACTATTCTAGTAGCTCGCTTATAAAATGTAACCAGAAATAAATGCTGAACTACCCATGAAACGGTGGGTTTGTGGGAGACGAATTATCACATCGGTCAAGCCACCCGACCTTGAGCAGTTGAGGGAAGCCAAAAAAAGCTTCATCATTCTGACGCACAGCTCTATCAATTGTCTGACTTACTTCCAGTTATTGGCGTTCGTTCTTTCAGATTTTGACCTATTTTACTCCGGGAATTACGATATAATTACTGACCAAACTCTTGTTCTTGCCAAAATGCATAAATAATTCTGATTTTGGTCACAAATTCAATCCCACTGGCACAAAATTTTACCGACATGACGCGACGCCACACAACTCGCAAACAAATTGCCCAAAGCGAAGTTGTTCTTCTTCACAAGAAATTGCGGTGTCCAAATGTCCGCGGTCATTAGTAAAAGATTTTATTCGATTTTGATAATTCGAAATAAATCAAGTGTCTTTAACTGGTCATTCTATTTCACTTTCACAGCGAAGTTTCTCTTATACAAGGAAATGACCCGAAATATTTCGACTGTCGCGTTCCGAAGCTAAGTTCACTGTAGCATCAGATCACGAAACACGTCAAATTTTATCATCCGTTTCTACTCTGAAAACCTGTAAGAACAAAAGTACAGTGTAATAATTCAGACAAGAATTTCCTCTCAGAATTTCGCTTCCATGGCAAACACATGGTTGTAGTAAGGTAACATGATTTCTATTGTAGTATTTCCACTCGTCAGAACCTTCGTTTCACCTCCCTTGACGTCAAAAAACCTGTATTAAAAGGGCCTGAAAGCGCGAGCACTAAACTTTCACCAACCAAAACTGAAATTTGTCTCTTTCTACGTAAAGAATGTTCGTATAGTTGGTTAACCTGAACACTATTCTTTCTTTTTGAATAACTCTGAGCTTTCGATGTACAGTAAACAAGGAAAGCGAAATGCTGGAATCATTTGAACGAACACAACCCAGATAAGAAATCAGGCAAAAGGAAGTTAGTGTTACGGACTATACTTCAATATAATCGAAAAGCTTCCTTTCACTCAAGCTAAGAATTTTACTTAAACAAATTTCAGAGCAATTCTGAGATCGTTCTTTCAACTAAAGAAAGGTTGCTAGCTTCGTGGATTTGAACAACAAAAATCCAAACAAAAATGTCGAATTTTCATTCGAGTAGTCGTCAGAATATTCTGCCTATTCATGGTTCCTCGAGGCGAGAGAAATCTACATTTATATTTGTGTTTAGCTAAACTTACCTATAATCTTCTAAAGAACCCAGAAACTCTTGCTTTCCTTTAAAAATTGCCTTCTGACTACGGAGTCGCTTTCGATATTTCTGACCGGAAAATGGAGGAGATCTTTCTTGTTTTTTTGTGTTGCCAATTGTTATGTGACGTCACCTCTATACCAAATAAGGCTATCCTTACCAAATTTGGAGAAATAAATCTATTTCACATTTGGTGATTGGTTCATAGAACAAAAGAAACCCATCCTAGTGTTCCGAGGCCAAACAATAAAAGAGCGAAATGTTCACATGTATCGTATCAGGTTTTGACAAACAGTATCGAAAATTTTGTGAGGGTAATTGGAGAAATTTTAGATAATTTTCTTTTCCTTGTTGAGCAATGAATCTCACCTCTTTTTCTTTTTCTTTGCACGGTGACAGTATTACCAAAATAGCTTCTTCTATGCCTGAATTGAAGTCGGTTTTAATTTTCAATATGACGTCATAAATTGCAAGACGTCATAATTGAGACGTGATCAACGGCATAGTCACGACCTCCGGCCGACAATAGGTCGCCGACTGGCCCGAGAAACTTCGAGATAGAATGGTCAGTGTTCCGCAGAAAACGCAAAGGCTTTCCTTTATTACGAAAAATGGCTTAAGGGCCAAACACTGAAAGATTAGCACCTAACTAAAATTTTTATTAAGAGGGCAAAACCATAAAAAGAATAACGCTACCGATAACAGCAATAATAGTGTTGATAACTGAGTAGTAACAACAATAATAATAACAACAACAACAACAACAACAACAATAAATATTAAGGCTGAGATTTGCCCAAAAATTAAGAACAAACTAAGAACAATCACAAGGCTGAAATTTGGATCAAAAAATTTAAGAAACTTATTCAAACTTCAAGATTGAGGTATACATGAAAACAAAGCTTGTGAGAATTTAGTTTGGTCATCCAGCGCTGGAAGCTCGTCACGTTCGCGAACGCTCTATAGACTTTGAAACACATATTTCTTAAGGTGCGGTAATACGAGCAACAGTTTCCTCCAACTTGAAGCGCAACATTGTTGCGTTGCGGGTTGTGATGTACTGTTGCGCGTATTACCACCCACGAGAA
>JAOBRG010368871.1:0-11979 GCA_027574985.1 Umimayanthus nakama | reverse complement strand
TATTCACCTCGCCGCATTCGCGGCTCGGTGAATATCCTGGCCTATTCACCTCCACTTCGGTGAATAATTGCTGGTTATTTACTTTTAGCAAGCATGCGCCGAATTTGCAAATACAAAACAATTATCCCTTTTAGTGTTGGTGCTTAATGAGCAATTTTTTCACCGAAGTAGAGGTGAATAGGCCAGGATATTCACCGAGCTGCGAATAATGTGAAGGTGAATAATTACATTAGCATATATCAAACCAGTGAAGTAATAAATACATACACATACATGAATTATATTCTACCAAGCTCCGAAGTGGCGAGGTGAATATTTTGCGCTAGCATATATCAATACAGTGAATAGTGTTTTTCACGCGTTCTGATTGGTTCCATATCAAGGAATATCCTAGGATAATCCTGGCTCGCATGAACGCACACGGAAGGGACGACATGACGTCCTGGTTTCCGGTAAGTTTAAGCGAAGCTCAAATTTAAGAAACAAATGAGAAAACCATCCCAATCATCAAAAAGAAAGCGAAGAAATTTGGTTTGGGTGTCTTCCAAGGTATAAAAGCTTTGTACTTTGTTTTGTAATATGGTATAAAAGTAAAAAAGATTCACTGATTCACTGGAATGGTATATGCTAATGTAGTTATTCGCCTCTGTGTCAGTAAAGAACCCAGTATATTTATCTCGCTGCATTTGCCTCTCGGTGAATATTCTGGCCTAATCACCTTCACATCTGTGAATAATTGCTCACTAGTCACCTCCACTTCGGGGAATAATGTAAAGTAATACCGAACATCAATTATTATACAACTGGAAAAACACAACACTTGAAAAAATAACAACGATATTGCTCGAATAACATAAACTGCAAAATAAAAACGGACATAAAGTAGCAAGGAACAAACATTATTAAACCCTACAACCAGGAAAACAGCAACTCTGTGTAGTTGGACCACAGTACCCCTAAAATATAGAACCCTAGCACACTATAGCCACCCTAGCCTAACAGAACTACTACACTACCTGCGATAAATAACAGGACCCTGGATAAAAAAACATGCAGCTTTACCAAAAACTAATGCAACACACCACCAAATATGCTATAAATATTCTATACCTTTCTTGGTTTTCGTACACCAAAGTATCTCCGGCTTTCAACAACAATCTTCCATCTGTGGTGAGGCAAGCAATTTCAGAATACGTAACAAAATAAAATCATCATGAATCGCTACCCAAATCCTAGGTCTAGTTGAGGTTCAATATTGTAAAAATAGAAGAAAGTGGAATAAGATTTTGTTAGTAAGAGATCAAATTGGGGGAAGTTCAAATTAGCTATGAAAGTCCACAAAATACAATAGTTAAAATCAGACTGATATTCTAAACAAAGCTTAAAGTCGTACAGATGCAAGTTCGTTCCACAATGGTTCACGAAAAAAAAGAGGAAGCAGTGTGCATATCCTTTCTGTTTCGTCAGTTACCCTAACACCCAGTGTTAACCAAAAAATCAAAAGGTTGTGGTAACCGCAGGTAAATTTCCAAGGAGAACGAGATTTTAACTGGTACATAAAAGAGCTGCTGATCATTTTCGCCTTTCTCCACCCACACATCAAAACTGTAGGCTGTGGTATGTAATACATGCATTCCAGCAATTATCAATGTTTAAATTAATCAAGATCACTTGAACTCGTATAGTTTGAATGACGAAACACTCTTCCAGCCCCGTCCAGTTCAGAAATTCTAACGCCTTTAAAATCAATCCAAGTTTCAAGGACAAACACGAATTATGGTAAATTCGATATTAAATATTCAGCTGCAAAAGTATGGAATGACGTCCCTCTTGGTATAAGAAACAGTACGTCATGCACTCTCAGTCACTCGCAATTTTCAAGAAACAGTTCAAAATTTACATCCTATCATCGTAATTCCCACTACAAAACCGCAATGTTTACTTTGATATTTTGTACTAGATCAAGCTGATTATAATGTATGTATGCTCTTTTCTATCTCCAGTTCGCTCATCGTAGACATTTCAGTTGCTGTCATATAAAATACCTCAATCTGTCTCTTGACTCCGCAACCTTTAGTATGTAAACAAATGTGAGGTGCGGGAACCCGTTAACCCCTTATGGGTTGTATTCCTGCACCTTCCACATTGCTGTCTTATAAATGTTCTGTCTTGTAAAAAACTGTGGAAATAAACTAACTGTTGATCACACCACCTTTCAATCACTTTATATACTCGTTATTTTTATTTGTTTAACAAGGTTTTTTATAATTTTTGATTTGATTCGTGATACTGACGTCTGCATTGAGCAATTTATCCTTGTTTGAGGAGCTACTAAGTTGGAAATATATAAGACGGTCAGGAACTATAAACATCAAATAATGTCAGTGCAAGTTATCAAGCACATCTGTTTTAACTATCCAGTTACAAGAACAAAGTAGAACAGTGGGGTAGTACCACACACCTGCACCACTCAGTAGTGGACACAATGAGTGGTAAATTAATTGGTTCTGCACTGCAAATCGGAGAACAGTCCATAGTTTTCAGCTTTAGTCTACTTCCTGCACAATTAAATAGTGTTTTCCCATCGACTTTCACTCACCGGTCAAGTGGAACCACTTTTGCCGTCTCTACAGCTGCCAATATATCGCTGACATCTTCCTCTCCAACATATCCACTACCCCACCCTAAGACACGTGCAAGGTCATTTCCTGTGCCCAGTGGCACAATAGAAATGTATGGTGGAAACTTAAAAAATAGAAAAAACAGTAAGGTATTAAAATGAAGTTCTAAAGATACACTTACATGTAATCTGAAACTACAAGCCACAGTCATTTCCAATCTCCAAGTTGGAAGAGCTGTCAAACTGCAATGCGCTACTTTTAAGTTCCTTAAAAGGATAATGTACTACATAAACAAACAAACACAATCACGATGGTATTAGCAAAAGTTTTACTGTAGCTGCAACTCTTTCTTTGGTGGATTTGCATTTGTCCAAAGTTTTTGTCAAAAACCACTCCTCCGGGACAACGTATTTTGTCAAAAAAACCAAAAAACCCCACCAAAGGGAAGGTGAGTTGTGTCAAATGTTCCTACCCAGAGGCAATGCCATATATTCTAGGCACCCAACACGACCAAACCACACAAAAAAATTCTACGTCGCTAAGTTACAAAGACAAAACTACGAAAAACAGAAATCATTCTTCCAACCAACTCCACGAAGTCAAATAGTCATAAATACATAACTCTTCTTCCTGAACAACATCAGCAATCGCTGCTATCTTGAAACAAAACAACTCGTACCCAGTCTTGCTGGAATATATGCTACGGCCAAAACTGCCTGACCCCGGGAAAGGGAAAAATCAAGTATCTGCACCCTGGGGCGAGTCCTTAAAGTCAAAAACTACTTCCTCGGACATGAAAGCCTTATCAAAATCCCCTGCACGCCGTACGAAATCCTGTTTGAGATGTTCTACAGTAGACCTGCATCAACATCTTGCTTGGGGAAAGGTATACATGTATGCAGCTGGGTGTCAACAACATACATCAGGTCTTGACAAACAGAGGGCAAGTCACTTACATGTACATGTAACTTTATGTTAAACAGTAAAGGCCCAAAAATTCATCAATGGAAGACGCCCTTCGTGGTAGCAGAGTTACTTGAAACTGCATTGTTTATGTGTACAAGCTATCTTCTGTCAGTTAAAAAGTAGCCTCTAAACAAGGCTAAGGCTTGTCCAGCAATACCATAGTAGGCCACTCCGCAGCTGAGCGTTGTTTGATTGACCCATTGATGGACCAACCAGTTTTGGGCCAGAATCGTTTTTTGAAAGAAACTGATACTAAATTCATTACAAAAAATACATTAGGATTCTTCGGAAACCCTAAGATTTCTTGGTAATTATGTTATTCGAGCTTTCAATTTTTACATTTAAAGATTGAAAAAATATCAAAAGATCTCTCGAATAGTTATTTAAAGCTGTCAAAAAACCGCATTGATTTTAATAGTGATGTGTCACTAACCCTATTATATAATCTTATCAATGTGCATACTGCAGATGCCTCTCAACCTATACTAAGGCAAACTCCAACTAGTGTATCATCATCATTAATCAGGTAAAGCAACTAAGAGAAAAAAACATCAATCAGATTTTATGAAGAACAAGAAATTTCCCCCTAAATATTGATGACACACCTGCATCATAGTTGCCAACTTTTTGAAATTCTAATGCTGGAGACGTCCACGTACAGTCTGATTTGACATGATGTGGTACTACAGAGGGGGTTTTGTCAGGGGGATATTGAGTCAATCTTCGCTCCGCTCAGTTAAATAATTTTGACTTGGGTTTAAAACACAAGAAACCAGCAGCAAAAATGCTGCCTCAACTCCATGATGCCTTATAACAGCGAGTCGAAGTTGAGTTTGTTATTAAAAAGCTAAGCTAAAACTGCTCAGTTCTAACACAAATGCAAAATGCGGGATAAAATGCTGGAGATTTTCAGTTTCCGTGCGAATGCGGGAGATTTTCCCTAGTTTTCATAGCGCTGGAGCCTCCAGCAGGATGCAGGAGGGTTGGCAACCATGCTGCATGGGTACTTTTGTACAAATATTTTTTGTGAAGAGAGCCTTTTGCTACCATGGCTGTACTATTAACAATGAATTGTTAAAATAGTTTTTTAATAATATCTTTTCACTAAATTTTCATTTTTTATGTGTATAGAGCAATCGTTTAAATCTGTATATTCATAGACACTAGTTTTAATGTTGTATATTCATAGTTTTAGGTTAACAGAGCTCAGGGCTCTACCCATCCATCTATCCAACCATCTAAATTGAAATTCCCAGATTTATGGGCTTAATTCTAACTTTAGATTTTCCGTGTTGCAAGGTTGAGAGGTTTGTTGTAAACTTCCTTTAAAGATTTTGGCTCGAAGTCATTTTTAAAAATAGGGGAAGGCTGGCACTACCCTGATTACTACAGGCTGTTTTGGTTCAGTGTTTTCTGTCAATTTCTATCAAATAAAGTAGTGGGTATCTGGATTTTTGAAAACAGACGGAAAGGTAGAGCAAGTTTTAAAAAAGTTTTTTTGAACCCTAGGAGTAGTGTCTACTCCCATTAGCCCCAATAACCCTTCCTCTGTGGACAGTTTTTTAAGTCTTTATGAGGATCTACAGTTTTCAGAAAACAAGAAAACAGGACAAAAAACCATTGTTTCCCTTTCTACTCTCTCGTGTAATCAGCCTATTTGGACCAGCAAAAAGCAAAAAAATCCAAACTATTTAAAAAGATGAAAGTTATGTAACAAACGACCACAAGCACAAAACTGTGTCTGGCAAAAGTGTTTGAGCAATTTAAGGCTGAGCATTAGAAAGACAAAAGGGTTTAGATCTACCATATATAACATGGTGGTGTAAGTGCTCAGAGTGAGCATACCCGAGCAAGGTGTACTGTAAGTACCTGTAGACTAAAACGTTTTTCACCTGTACCTGAAAGTCAACCTTGTCTAATGCTGCAAGTACCCATCCAACACTACCATCACCTCCACAAACCACTATCTTGCACCGTGTTTCACCCAGCAGTTTACAGAACTCAAGAGCTGACTCTGGTGGTACTTCATGTAAATCAATTACCTAAAACCATAAATGATATCAAGTTAAAAAAAACTTCATCCATTTATACAAAGTAGAGCTTGTCTTTGCTTAAGCAATGGTATTACATTTGTGTTTTTAATGTGAACTCTTGAAACCTTGCATAAAAACATGTACATACATACAGTAAGTCTTGCAGTTATTTCTATTTTCAGTTAATTTTTTATTTCAACTAGCTACGTTTTTCTAAATAGTTAATTTTTTTCTTATTAGTAATTTTTCATAGCTAGTTAATGTTTTTCTTACTAGTTTAATATTTGAATAATGCTTGTGTATACCAAAAGGTGGAAGCCCTGGATCAAATTTTCTCTACCCAGTTGGTTAGGCAGTGGTCTGGTGATCCAGAGACGGGATGTAAAGTGCATGTTCAAGCCAAGGTAAGGACAATTGGTATTCGGCACTAAAAAACACACCGGAGGTGTAAGAAAAAGTGCCACTTTTTTTTTCTTTCTTAGCTCGTGGAGAGCTATTGGAATGGTTGGGGAGTCAGGATGTCAAGTTCGGCGTGGTCATTTGCGCATTCGTTAAATGATCGTTAAGAACGCTTTTATTCGGCTGCCAGTGAAAGACTTTCAATCTCTCGATTAATGTCTTTGGCTTTGGCTTTGGCAAAACAGCACAACACATGAGGAGTTCTGTAGATTGACCTGTATTCGATTGATTGTATATACAGAAGAGGTGATCCCAAACAAACTTGAGAGCTGAACTCAGACTTGGAATAGACACAATGTCCGTCAGTATTCATTGGCCTTCGATCGTCACACACTAAACCAGAAGCAAATAGTTCGAGAGCTTGTGCTTGGCAAGTAATCGTTCCTGTGTGAGTACATGTACACAGCGATGGACGCTTTTGTTTGTTGTTGAAGCAATTGTAGATGTTGCGAGTGGAGCGATGAAGTTTGTAGAAGTGAAGTGAAATGCATTTTTCAAAGTGATTGGACATGGATAGTTGAGGATCTGTTTGTTTACAGTTTATTGTCACGGTTCAGCTTGACCGACTCAGTGACTGCGGCGCGTAAAGGTTTGCGATGTTGTTTACGATAACAACCAAAACACAGCCTTTGGCATCAGGGATTTCATAGCAGGCACTCGTTGATGAATTTCAGCTCTGTGTTCTTGTTGTAAATAAGAACTAATCTTTCTACTAGTCCAGTTGTCTAGTGAAAAAAAACCTACCTCTATCCCTGCAGCCAGTGCCTCAACTTTCTTAATGAGATCGAATGTACTACACTTATCTGTGATCACTTCTAGAATAATAAAAGGTATTACACTGCATTTGCAACCGCTCTATATGCTTGAAAACTCGTAATATCAGATCCCTAACCCACTACCCTACTCCACGAGCCTACCAAAGAATACCTTTGATTCTAGGTTTTTTCTTATCTATTTTTTTTTAAGTCCCCCAGGTATTTATCAAATTTTTAAAATGTTTCACACGGTTTTACTTAAAACATGATACGAAAATCTATTTTTATCGTAAGAAAATAGTGAAAAATAAAAAGTCAACATACTACTGAAAAAACCAAAATTTGCACAAAACGTTCGTTCATCCACCTCAAAAAAGTAAAAACAGCCTTACTGTAAATGATCTATTAAATGCCCGGGGGTGTTTATTTAATTTTCGTACTAAAAGGGGGGGCGTCTAATAGATACGAGGTGTTTATTGGAAGGGGGCGTTTAATTCTTATCTAAAGTAACGCATTCCAATCATTATTGCAACAAACTAACTGCACTATTAAACAGTAACAATTTTCACACAACAATTGACTTTGAACTAGAGCAAGACACGATTTCTAAGCCCTTGATCTAGAGAGGTTGTTAATAAATAAACTGTTGAACGTTGAAGTGGCTTATATGCTCTTATTTCTTGGGAAGACATTATCAGTTATGGAAAAAAATAATTTCTAGGATTTATGTAACAAATGCCCCCACTAGGGGAGTGTCTATTAGATAGGGGCGTTTAATAGAGAGGCCACCCCGGTCGGTTCAAATTTAGCAAGCGGCGGTTGATTTCGTGTCTAAGCTGATGGGATATCGAGTCGTCACGTTTTCGGTTGGGCGAACAAATCGGCGGATTGGGGGCATGAAGAATCGGATTTAAGAGCAAGGTTTGAGTTCTTCTCGTGTGAAAGAGCATTGGGAGCAGGGATTTTGAAGGTATTTCGAAAAAAAAAAACATTTCTGGCGATTTACGGGCGCCCGAGTGTGAGTGGGTTTCAGGCTTGTCACCTACCTTTAAAACCTCTTCTCTCTCTTAATTTTTCTCTCAGCTCCTCAAATCTCCTCCAAACCAGCTCAAGACGCACCAGGAGGATGAATAACGGACTCAACACACATAGACGGAGGTAAGTGGTAAAAATTTTTATTTTTCAATGAATTTCCAACTCGAGTCCCATATTCCCATACATTAGCTTAAAATCGTACTGTCTACTGAAATTTGACACTCGATCAAACAGTGCAAACGGCCGCCGGCAGAGTGTTTTGAAAGTAATTCGCATCCATAGCTTGGGCTACCTGTGGCCTTCCAGCATCAGAACTTTTCCTATTTTAGCTAAACCTGTCCTTAAATTCAGTTATTATTCAATAAGAAACACCTACAACTTTTGTCTGACCTCAGCTACTTAACTCAGCTAACCTATGTAGTCGCTGTGTTCCTCAAAAATTGTAATTTTGTAAACTTTTTAAAAAACCACATGTCTATATTTTATAAAGAGATCCACTTAAATAAATATTAATGTAGTTTATAGCTTAAAATTAATGTAATACTGTATATGAGCTAATGTCAGGTTTGAACATTGAAATTTCACTGAGAGGGACCACAGTGTAGGGAGGATGCAGGTGGTACGTATGGAATGCCAAGCATGATAAAAGTTTAAAACAACAATATTTATAGGTTCTCTCATGAACATATGTCGAAATCTCAACAAGACACCCAATGAATATGTACACATGTAGGTGTTGAAATCCCTGTACATATACAATGAAAGCTTGAAACATCTCACATTTATATACGTCAATGGAAGCTCGAAACATCCCATATATAGGTTGTGTTTTAATTCACGTACATATACAGGTTGAGATTATTGATTTCTTTCTGGGTATCGATTTCCCGATATAAAATCAGTCCCACGCATACAATACAGTGCGTTATTTTATAAACAGTTTCTTCAAAAGAATTCCTTTTCTTATTGCACAAGCTCATCAACATTTAAATGATACAGAGTTTTCGGTCGTATAGTATGAAATACTTTGTCTGCCAAGTGTGTACTGCTACGAGTCAAGCGAATGCTGTCATGTTTGAGTTTGTTTGGAAATTCAGCTTCAAGTATCTTTAATACAGTAACACTCTAGTTTTAAAAAAAATGAACTGAAAATTATAATGTTACAAGAGTGGAACTGAATGCCATTGAAAATTTAGACATGTAGACGCGTACAAAAGTGTCTAGTCATAATTTTCAAGAATATTTCCCTTACATTCTCAGCGGAATGAAAATCTCAACAAATTTAATGGAAAAATTCAAATTGTAACTAGACCAGTTCCTCTCTCGTAACATTGCCAAAGTTGCTTGGCAGGCCCTGATTGGAAAAGTCAAATTCTTACATGTACATATACAGTTATTTACATAAAAATTGAAATTTTCTCTTCATTCATCATTTGTCAGGGTTAAAAAGCCGAAGTTTAAGAGTAAAAAAACCATAAGGATCTCTTACACATTTGTCCAATACAAAATCTTGTAGTTCCTAAACTAAATACATGTATAAAAACCTTCAATCAATCAGAAGATCCCTTTGCAAAATGAGGTGCAACATGATTGTATGAGATTTGATTTTCACATTATTTTATGCTAGTTAAGGTTATTCACCGCAACACCTACAATTATCCTTTGTGCAAGTGAAAATAATGGATTTATTAAATGTTCTTTCTGTTAAATACACAATTTGTAACTGGAGGAAATGGTAAAAATGCATGGATGATAGGATAAGCAACAATATGATTTGTCAAGAAAAGACTATGTAAAGTGGATGGTACATATATTATACACTGTAGAAGCCATGAGACTCAACACCAACTTGAAGAGTACAAATAATTTGCAGAAAAGAGTTGCTAACCATGAGAGTGCTGAGTTTAAGTTTAAATGTTAAATACTAAGATTTACCAAACATTTTTGTTGTAAATCTTTTTAAAGATCCTTCGAGAAAATGAGAGGCAAGCCTTAAGCCAAATGCGAACAGACACAACATTGTTGGTCAACAACATGCAGAATTGTTTGACCCAACATGTTGTGCCCATTTGCATTGAGCAACCACATTGTTGGCACTTGTTACGTGTGGTTTAAAATGGGTTAAACTTTTAGGCCCATGCAAATGGACGCAATATTGATGACCGATAAAAATCCCAACAATGTTGTGACTTGTGGTATGTGTTTGAGTGCATGGGCCTTTTACTAGTAAGGTGCGGTAATACGAGCAACATTTTCCTCCAACCTGAAGCGAAACATTGTTACGCTACAGGTTGTGATGTGCTGTTGCCCGTATTACCACCCATGAGAACAACTTGTCACACAACAAAATTCTTTGTTCAAGTTGTGAAATGGTGTTGCAGAAAGTAGAATCAAGTTCTACTTTTTGCAACAAAATTTGGATTTGTGGCTCGTATTACCACATATCCACAACTTACCACGCAACAAATCTTAAAACACAGGCCTGTGATTGGCTAAGGAGCATCACTCATCAGCGCAAACGCTACTTTGAGCATGAAAAGAAAAACAAACATGGTGGAACCAGAAATGAAAAAGAAAATACAATCATAGTGTTTGAAAAACAACTGAAAAAAATAAGAGCTTATTGTTGCTCTATTTGTACAGCACCTTAATGGCCAGCATAATTTCTGAAAAAAAGTTACACCAAAAAGGGAGATAAAAGCCATAAATATCATTTTAAAAAGAGGTGCTTGAGATGTTTCACCACCCATTCCAAATGCCTCAAAATGATAAACCCCTCAGTGTTTGGAATAGGTGATAATCAAATGAATTGAATCACAAACCTGAACTGGGTTCAGTAGGCCTCGGAACAAGCTGATAAGCTTCTCTCCCTCGTTATCCCCACTCTTACGGTTGGCGAAAACCAACAGCGGGCTCCAATGCTTCAGACTGGGTCGGCAGACCTCCTTCACGACATATTGCTTCCTCCCACGAGTCCAGCCCTCGATGGCCAAGCTAATACAGTTTGGAGGGAGGATCATGCGACAGTACCTTCCTAGGTCGCATGTTGTAGTCTTGCTTTTCACACAGCTTTCATGTACTTTATCTTTGCACCATACACATCTAAAATCACACAGCCGCGGCTCTGTACCACAATGAAAACCGCAAACACTACACACGCTACAAAGCGGCAGATTGCCCTTCACCCAGTGGTGTTTCATAACAGAGTTCTTTGACAGAACCAGCACTTTGCAAGCCAATGTTTTCAAGGCGTTCGGAATGCATTCTTCGTGCACACAAACACCACAACTTTCACAAAAACTGCCGCGTACAACTGGGGCTTCGCACTCATTACAGTATGTTGGTTTATCGAGGAAGTCGGTCAGGAACCAACGGTGACCTTTGTGGGGATCGCCTATCTGTATTCCATGTTTCTTGTGTCGAAGTATCTTAGTCACCATCCATGAGATTAGAACAACAACAACACAGCAAATGGTGATTTGTAAACCATCCCCTCTCCACTCTAAAATTGTACTCATTGAAATGAAAGGTAATTTTTTTCATACCTGCATGTTTAAACATCAACTGAAAAGCATAAACTGCAGAGGAAAAACGAAGATACGTCCAAAAACAATATCGAAGTGCACCATTATGATTATGAAACGATTTCCAGCAGAAAGGGGCCTGGGTACTAGATTACTCTGATGGGGGGGGGGGGGTGAGGAGGTAGTGGTGAGCAGGAATTTTCTTTCATGTCACAGCATGCAAAACTTTTTTCGATATACGCAGGATATTTTTTCGTTCAGCAGTTGCCAAAAAAATTTTTTATAAGATATTGGCTTGCAGGATTTTTTTTTCAAAAAAGTCGGCAATTTTTGAGCAACTTTTTCCAGTACTAGCAACTTTTGCATTTCTGAGCAAGTTTCGACCAATTTTAAAAGTTTTCAGAGTGTTTAAGAGCTTTAAGACTCCTGACCAATGCGTTTGACTCACAAGAAGACTGGGCCCCTGAGGATTATCTTGATCTTCTGTTGTGCTTCAATTTAGTAATAATTAACTTTATTAAACCGTGTTCCTTTGCACAAGAACTTTGGTAATAAAATACAACAATATAAGTTGAACATTAACTAA